>JASANG010001984.1:0-264041 GCA_030248215.1 Enoplolaimus lenunculus | reverse complement strand
TCTTCGAATATTGTGCAGGTGTATACACGATTTAGTTTCGTGGGTACAAATCCAAACGTTCTCGTTCATCCTAGAATTTCAGTGGGTATACATCATATATCCCTTGCAAGTTTGTAATGCTTGCAACAGAAACATAATCTATGTATTTTGTAATCGCTTTTTGGTTTTAAAAATATATTAGATTCTTCCGTATACAGCTCACTGTTTCGAGAAAAATAAAAATTATCAGAAAAGGCCGCACGAATATACACCTGGATAGCAATCAAGCAATGTTTAACTTAAATATTTCCAAATATTTAAACACAAACTATTTACAGTTGCTGACAACAATCATTTACCTTTATGTGAATAAATAACCCTAAAATAGCGATTTCTGTCCATCGAGTCACGTTTGTTGGAATGGCTAGCAATGAGAATTGTTGTTTGAACGTCGTGAAATCCGGCTCTGCTTCTGCGCAAACAATTAAAATTTGAGCAACACACGTAGCCGCATGGATTTCAGAATCAGTTGACGACCTAAATCATCGAAATCATAATACTCATAAAATAGAATATTGCAATCACAAATACCAATTTCATACGAGATGACCTAATATCTAGTACCGGTTTAAAATCCGGTAAAAAGAGATATCCGTGTTAGGCAGCCGACACAAACCTACCTGATACCGGATGATCACTGATGTGAATTTGCAAAGAAAGCGTCGAAGAATACTGGTTTACGTCGTTACGAAAGAGAGGGCTTTGATGCGTTCCGGCGTGCCCATGGGATACTAGCTGGAATGACGCACTAGTCGAGAAGATCACGAAGTCACAGGGGCGGAATTCTGTAGGATAGCAGCACTGAAGACCTAAGAATTGCTGCCGACACCGGATATGCCGTACTGGACTGATGGATTTGCAGCAGCTGGAGTCTCTTTTGGTGGTGCGGGAGTTAGTGGAGTCAGCCCAGAAGAGACAGTTATAAAGAAGAAGGCATCAAGAAGAATGTCCACCAGCTACAAAACAGAGCTAGTTGCCATTGATGAAGCGATGGCGTCCTTGACAACAAAGTCGTACTGGAACAAAAACTCAAAGAAGATCTGCCTGCTCTTTACAGATTCCAAGTCTGCAATACAGAAGCTGGCTGCCGGTCCCTGGAAGCAAACAGAGTGCATCTCGAATTCTATATGGGATAAAATGATACAAGCGACGTGGGACAACAGATGCAAAATCTTCCTGCAGCGGATACCTGGACATGCGGTACTGCTGTTCAATGAGAGAGTTGACAAATTGCCAAAGATGCCTCCGACCTACCTCAAGATGCCATGCCACTCAATTTCTCATAAGCGAAGCTATGCATTTGCCACGCAGTCAAAGGGAAGTGGGAAGCAATCAGAAATCCCACATTCGCAATGGCAACGTATGTTCCAGCACAGAAAGAAAGTGGCCTAACGAGACGCGAAAGAGTGATACTATCTCAATGGCGGACGGGTGGAAAATCAATGATACTGAACAGCTACCGCTACTTCCTTACCAGGAATAAAGAATCTCCAGGCCCGCCGTGGTCTCGTTACTGTCTCAATGACGATGAAACTGTTGAGCACATTTTCAGCAAGTGTTCGAAGCTTGCCATGGAAAGATCTGTGTTGAATCTCAATGGGAAAGAAGCAATACAATCGCTTTATGAAAATCCAACGACAGCGTCTGCCTTTATCCGGAAGATAGGACTTTTGGACGATCACAAGTGACCGCAGTGATCTCTCTCCAGAATCTCAACAACATCAACAACAATCCTGAATATCAATGAGCTACTGCTTATAAGCGGACAAACATTTGGCCGTGACAGCATTTCCTGCCAAACCAAGAAGTTTAAGTTTTTTAACACAAATGCAAGTGCAACACAATTAAATTTTTAATGTGAATCACGGCTAACATACGGTTATGGTAAAATATTCAGCATCCTGTTTCGGTATCAGGTAACATATCCGAACGCATACTGCCATTTTATTGATTAGTCTTGAATAGCCTGGCTGCTCCAGTGAGAAATCAAAACGTATCGAACTAAACTTACTGTGGACGTAGCTTATCGAACGCTTTAAAAATATCTCCGGTTTGTAAATCGATTAACGCCAATGCAACATCAACATCGCGACCTTCTTCAAAACCAGTAGCAGCATAGATGCTTTCGGCAAACACTGAAAGATTGTACACGAAGTGAACTAATCACTAAAAATAATGCGCCGTTCACAATATTTGTGACCGTCTTCCACCTATTTGCACGGATACTGGGGTTACAGCATGTACAATGTTACAATTGTACACTCGTTGACCACAACGCTTATATAAATCTTTAATTTGTGAAGGGTGCATTAATATGTATTCTAAAGAGAATTAGTAAAAAGTTAAGCCGTAACGTAACACGTACTCCTTTGCAAAGATTGTTTTCAAGTGTTGTTGGGAGCCATTCTGTTCACATTAATAAGTTTACTGTGACCGCAACGCTGGGAGCCGGGTTTGTTCGAGTCTTTTTTGTTAACGGTTCACTCAATACGAAGTTAGGTTAAACAAAATTATTATCCCCAGGCCCATCTACAAATATTACGGAAACGACTACATCTTTTCACATTATACCCAAACACCAAAATATTCCATGACATGATTAGCAATGTTTCGTTGATATCTGAAATCTGAAATAGCGGATCTAGATACAAAATATATAAAAACTGATTGAGGTGGGAGAAATCAAAAACATTTCAGAAAGATTGTAACAGGTTTTGGGGTTGCAAAATAACCTTGATAAAGGTTCTGTAACAGGAAAAACAGTAGACACGTGGATTTATAACAGATTCTTTTTCTTGTGAGCAGACTTTTTCGGAAGTTAAATTATTGAAAATAATTCAAACAAAGCTTTCAATATAATACCAAATACAAACATTAAATAACTTATTGTATTTTATGAACCCGTAAGTTTGAAATTTTTCGATTGTAAAATGCTTTATTCCAATAAATTGAGGTTGCAAGTCTAAACTGTTTCGGGAAACCCTGTGCAGTATGGTAGCAGAAGAATGTCATTGGAATAAAAATGTCAAAAAAATTGGATATAGTGGCCTTAGTATGAGATGTCTTAAGTAGGGATGTGCCGACACCAAAATTTTTGCCGATACCGATACCAATGCCGATTCTTATTTTGAAATTTTGCCGATGCCGAACCGATGCCGATTCCAACTTTAGTACACCATGCTTAATTAACAGATAGGATACTACATTACATCATTATATGAAGATTTAAACCCTAACCGTCATAAACGGTTACAATTTTATAAGAACGGTTCGTTTCAGTTAATTTTATCAAACACAAACGCAAAAGAGATAGCAGTTTTCCTGACCTGACACGCTGATATGCGCTCAGAAATGAGCCAGATAGCAATCTAACTGACTGTTATGTGCAAAAAGTATCGGCAAAGAATCGGCAGTTTTTTGCAGTGCCGATGCCGATGCCGAAACTCACGAAAAGTGCCGATTATTACCGATGCCGATTAGTCGGCACATCCCTAGTCTTAAGTGTTTGGAAGTAATTTTCGTCCTCTCCTTACCTCTGTAAGGCAATAGCATACGTTTTTATCAAAACTGAAGCAATTCCTGTCTTTCATCATTTGTAAAACTCTCATTCATTATTTCAAATGCTTAGGCAGTAAATTTCATGCATAAACAATTTGTTAAGTTATGATAAATGTAATCACCAATTAAAGTTCGATTCAGTTTATTACACGCCGAATGATACAAGTCCCGATTCAACATGTTACACACTGAACGAGAAAGCAATTAATTATATTGGACGTCAAGAGTAGCATTAGGGAGGGGGGATAAAACGTGGCGGTGAGCAATTGAATACGTGATTTACCAAATTTCAAGTTGGTGGAGTGCTTTACCAATTCTTGTGGAAAAACTTTCTTTACCAATTGAAACATGGTGGGCTTACTTTACCATGCGTAACTTCTGTTTTCTATATTTCAGAATTATAAGTGGTGTAAGAATTCTGTATGATGCCTATTAGTCATACAACAGACCCAACATGGGACCCCATTCGCATAGGGTACCACGGCGGGCTATAATTACTGGCTTCTGTCACCAATTATTTTGGAACTGTTTATTTACTATTCATTGATGATTTGATGCATTACAGTTTGCAAATGGACACCCGTTTAATACAACAGTTTTTTAATAATTGGTTTACTTAAGGATGCACAAAGTTTCTCTTCTTGATTAAAAATGAAGATCCACCCACGGCTGTTTCGTGCTATCGGGCACCACTCATTTGGTGATAGGGTGTTGTGAAAAATCTAAACATTCATTTGGGGTACGCCGCCGTGAACCATGAATAGCAATATTTCTATGAAAGTGCGTCAGACCAGTCGTAGTGGAACTACATTTATTGAGCGAAGCTCGAACACACGTAAGCAATTAAGGTAATATGCAAATTAGTTATTAGCTAACTATTCATTTATCGGTTTTGGAGGTTTTTAAGCAATTTCCTCAGATTCCTTGCACCCAAAAACCCTTCAGCCACCCTATAATTTTTGGAATAATTTAAAAAGTCCTAATTTTGTCTTGTCAATTAAGCTAATATGCAAATTAACTATTAGCTAACTATCCAATTATCGGTGTTGGAGGTTGGTAAACAATTTATTCAGATTCCTCGCACCCAAAAACCTTCAGTGAACCCTAAAAATTATTGAAATAATTTAAAAAGTCATAGTTTTGCCTTGTTAATTAAGCTAATATGCAAATTAGGTATTAGCTAACTATTCAATTATCGATTTTGGATGTTTGTAAACTATTTATTAAACATTCATGCACCTAATACCCTTTAGTGCTGAAATTATATTGCTTTTAACCTTAATAATTAGTGAAATATTGTAAAAAGTCCTAATTTAGGCTTATAACCTATACTAATATGCAAATTATCTATTAGCTAACTGCTCAATCATCGGTTTTGGAGCTTTGTAAACAGTGTACGCAGATTCCTCGCACCCAAAAACCCTTTAATGCTAAAATTAGATTGCTTCTAACTGTAATTAGTAGTGAAATATTATGGAAAGTCCTAATTTAGGCTTAATTAATTATGCAAATTAGCCTGTAGCTACTAAACGGCTTGCAATTTTAAAACCCCAATGCGAGGTTAACACCCCAAGATAATTGGCTTTCAAACAAAAAAAAGTTTATCAAAATCGGTTCAGCCGTTCCTGAGATTCTTTTCGGACGGACGGACGGACGGACGGACATCCACCTTTCGACCCCCAAGTACAAAACATAAAACGCTTCGCGAAACTCCGAGCTTCGCTCGTAGTTTCGCTTTGCTCAATAATCGTAGGTATACAAAATATAACATGTAAGGGCCCATGTAAAGATCAGGGGCGGAACGTTTTTCTGTAGGACTAGAAAAGAGTAAGCTCAAGCTGTAGATTAATTTTTTGCTTGGCTTAGGCTTAGGCTTAGGAATATGCTCATTCTTACGCTTAGACTTAGGCATAGGCTTAGGCTTAAACTTAGGAATATGCTCATAAATACTGTTCCGCCCCTATTCTTTACATTGGCCCATGTAAGCATATGGACATTATATATCATTAAGTATATTATATATTCAATGTTTTCTCTGAAGATTTGTGTTAAATCTCTCATATTTCTTATATCTATTCTTAAATTTCGCTCCAGAGGTAACCCAAAATTTTATACCCCGGGTACCTCTAGTTATCGCACGCCAGATCAGGTCTGGGGAGTGGAACACCCTTGTCCAACTATGTCCCCAACACTACAGTCACTGACAGAAGTAATACACTCGGTTACAGCCGTGTTTCAAACCGTGCTAGAGACTTGGTTTACATGAGATTGTAAATTTAAAGCGAGGCAACAGCAGTTGCGGTCGCGGTTATGGTCGCAGAAGCCACAAGCAGTACACCGCGTCTGTAGGCGATTACGATACATAGTGAACCTGCAGTTGCAGCCATTCCAACTCTTCCCACAACCAACTTAACTTACATGTTTCGGCCTTGTCGTATTGCCGCAGCCTCCAAAATGCATGCCCGCGTATCGCGTTTGCTTCGATTCCCTCGCCCAGCCGACCTCCGATACGTCGCATCTGCGTTGTCAATCCCAACTGACCGTAAACACGACAGAGGCCTTGCTTGACAGCTAACGCAAGATCCGCAAGAGACGCAGACTTTGACGCTAATTCTAGGGCAGTTTGATATGATGTCAGCGACGCCCGATACAGACGTTCTAACTCTTCCATTGTCGCCAAGAGGTACCAGCCATAAGCATGCGATGGAGTGACGTCTGAAAATTAGAATTTAACAACATGAAGCACTAACATGGATTTGTGTCTGTTTGGTAGCTCTGTGGCTAGAGCAGCGAACCGGTATGTTCCACACTTCATTGGTTGGCACCTCTCTGTAACCAAAGCGAAGGTTTTGTAGTCTAAATTGTACCGCATTAACTTTAAAACCGTAGTCACCCTGAAAAAATCTATTATGTTCGAGATAGACAGATATATAGAAATTAAAATAGAAAACGGCTGAGTGCAAGCGTAACTGAATTATATTTGGAATCGAGATCGGAACACGTTGTTTATACCGGAATCGGAAACAGAATTGGACCTGTAAATTTTCAGAGCCTACATATTTTACATACCGAGTCTTATGTAATTAATATGAGCTAAATCAATATATCAGTTTCAGAGTACATGTTCATGTTATAAATTCAAATTCGACACCATTATATTATAAGAAATGTGAGCTGAGAACACACCTATAAGCAGCGATTATGAAATTTAACTTAAATGTACACAAATTTCGTGTATAATTGCAATAACACAAGTTAGAAAACAAGAAAAATGACGATTCCAATTTCTAACACATTTGAAGGCGGAATCGAAATCGGAACTGGAATTAGATCGGATATCTAATCAGAATCGGAATTCTGATTGCACCCTGGAAAATGGTAATGAAGTCTACGTGCGATCCACAAATGCATCACTTACTAAAACAGTCTTAAAACAAAAAGTTCCCATTCTTTAAGGAATATACTGCATCACGTCTGTAAATGAAGCTTCGCCTATTTGATTCAAACATTCCTTTGCCACCGCATACATCTTAGGGTACTAAATACTCTCCGTAACAGCAAAAGTACGATTTTTTCATTGTTTAAAATTACATAACAAGCTATATTCCACTAAAGCCAACTTACCACAAAAATGCCTCATTTGCTGCAACCCATACGCGGTTGCAAACATATTAGTAATTGCATAACGATAATACAACCCAGTGCGGTCTAATGTTCGACTGGTTAACGTTTTCAGCACGTGCGATGCATATCCAATTGACGCGATTGGCTAAAACTGATTATATTCCACGGTGTTGTACTCAGTCGTGTGTAGCATTTAACCAGTTGATGATACATAAGTTCTCTGTAGGTTAAGAACTGGAAATTTGACAAAATTTTAGCGTTTGATCTATCCTGCTATTGTGCACTATGAGCTGTATTTTCATGCGAGGTATTGTCATCTGACTGAACCACTTTTGATCAGTTTGTAATAAGTTTTCAAATAAGAGGGGAGTTTGGGTAGAAATACATAGCAGTAGCACAAACTAAAGAAAATGTGCTACATTCTGACGTTCAAAACTCACTGATTCAAAATTTACAAGCCCCATCACCAACTTTTAAGTTGAGTATCAGTGCACTGAAGTAGTTTTTTACACACGTAGAAAACACTTCAGTCGTGCATAAAGTTTGTAAAGCTATATTTTTGAAATGTTTCTACATTAAACTGACTCTAATTCTACGTTTTCCAGATTTATTCCGAAACGTCTACGAATGTTACAAAATAGTTAATTATGCATAAAACGTATGAGAGAGAGTGGGAACGCAGCAACTTTGGTTTAAGTTATACTCGGTGTTTGTTACTTACTTCACTGGAAAGACTAGTACAATGACGAAACAAATCCATCGCTTCGTTTTCGTTAACTTTCTGTGCAATTAACGCCTAAAACAAAGCAACAGTTTCACCTACATTTTCAAGCAATACTGCTATGTTGCCGTGTCATTAGTTCAGCATCCCACTTCCTTCTAGCACCTTGCGTTTCGTTCCCCGTTACTGTTTAGTTCCACTGTCATGCTATAGACAAAATATTTAAAAACAAAGAGAATTTATAGTGTAGGTAAATCTATAATACGCCGCAATCTACTTACGGTTCGCTACAGCAGTAGGACATTTACCAAAAGTCAACCCCGCTTAAAATTTTCCACGTCAGCCCTCCAGCTCACGATTTCACTCCCCGGTTCGGCCCCCCACTCAAGACTAACAGTTGTTTCTGACTATGTGCTTAGTTGTAGGCGTAACTAAACACCAGCAAGTACCAGTCGTACTGGGACTACATTTATTGAGCGAAGCTCGAGCACACGTAAGCAATTAAGGTAATATGCAAATGACTTATTAGCTAACTATTCATTTATCGGTTTTGGAGGTTATTAAACAATTTATTCAAATTCCTCGCACCTAAAAACCCATCATTGCTGAAATTATATTGCTTGTAACCCTAATAATTAGTGAAATATTGTAAGAATGCCTAATTTAGGCTTATCAACTATAACATATGCAAATTATCAATTAGCTAACTACACCATTATCGGTTTTAGAAGTTTGTAAACAATTTATTCGATTCCTCGCACCAAAAACTAGATTGCTTTTAACTTAATAATTAATGAAATATGGTAAAAGCCCTAATTAAGGCTTATAAACTAGGCTAATATGCAAATTATCTATTAGCTAACTACTCAATTATCGGTTTTGGAGGTTTGTAAACAGTCTATTCAGATTCCTCGCACCCACAAACCCTCTAATGCTGATATTAGATTGCTTTTGGAGGTTTGTAAACAGTCTATTCAGATTCCTCGCACCCACAAACCCTCTAATGCTGATATTAGATTGCTTGTAACTGTAATAATTAGTGAAATAATGGAGAAACTCCTAATTTAAGCTTAACTAATTTTCATACTTTGAAGGTTTGTTTCCTGTAGTATTTCCTGTCATAAAAATGACAGTTACGAAAAGAATTAAGTTCACAGTAATCGCGATTTCGCATGCTGCAGTTTGTTGCGATTTCATAATCGTGTTTGAACTTTTATATGCTTGCGGCCATTCGTGGTTAGAGACATGACTGCAGTAGCGTTTCAAACCGCAATTGAAAACTTAATAATGTGCAGAATCCTTGAATGTATGTAGGTACAAGCATATCCATCACTTGAACCGCCAGAAAAATTCAACTCACCTGTCCAATCCACGAATACACCAGTTGCGGAGCCGCTGCCTGTGCCATCCGAAAAGCTCGATTAGCCAATCTCATCCCATTTGCCCCATCGTTACCCCCACGACTCTCGCTATATTTTAAGTAAAGCAATCCCAGGCCAGTCCACGCTGGAGCGAAAGTTTGATTTATATTTAATGCTTTTACAAAACAATGCTGCGCTCTGGAATCAGCTTTTTTAGCCGAGTAAACACAGCCAGCTGCATACCATACTTCCGGGTCGTTAGGGTTGATTTCAAGCGAACATTTAAAATTTGCAAGCGATTTTGCAAATATTTTTTCTTTCATACCTTTTAAGTCCTCCACATCACTTCCAGGATGGCTAGAAATTTCTCGGCCAGTGAAGTAATACGCAATCCCAAGATAATTGAACAGTACACTAGACAAGGGTTTCTTCGTGCGGCAGTGGTCCAATAAGGCGAGAGCAACTGTCAAAATACCTATTTTCAAACCAAAACCGTGGCCAGAATTAGCAACCTGGCTAGATTTAACTCCTTCAGAAGAACCTCCACAAAAACTGTCCCCACTGTCCACAGTATACCAGGCCTGCCGAACGTCAGACCTAGGCAACTGATTATCTTCCAAGCATTCAGCTACTGCTGTCAGCCAATGCTCAGGCACACACACAACAGCCGAAATTATCGCTTCAATTAACACCAATTTTACGGTAAGACTATAACCTTGGTTATAACTACTGTTCTGTACCAACGGGGCAACTGTCCTCACACATTCCTCAATATACAGTATCCCCCTGCGATTATACCCCGTTGTCAAACAATGCTGTGCGTATGCAAGTTGCGATTTTGCAAGCCCCAACGTTGAAGGTATAACGACTTCAACCAACAACATCTGGTTACAGTTTTCGTTAACACCCAAATTGATCGTGCACTCCTCTGGTCCTGCCAAGGCACCCATCAGATTACCTGTTTCACATGCTGCAAAAATATTCTCAAAATCTGTCATAGCAGCACTAAATAAGTTTTGCGTTAGCTTAACAAACGCAATTTGCATTCTAGCCCTAAAAACCCTTAATTTAGTTTCAAATTCCAACTTTTCCAATAACTTCGCGTCCAAACAGACTTCCTTGTTTGCTCCAGGATCCATTTCTGAACAATCTCGGTCCAAAATCCTATCACAAACCGCCCGATAACATTTAATACAGGTTTCATAGCTACCTCGCATCTTATAAGCCTCCGCCAACAATTCTAGCAGCATTAAATCGTCCATATAATACTGTATCGTTGACTGTAGCACTGTAACCGCCTCATCCCCTTTACCCAACCCTAAATATACCATGCCCAGAGTCACCCAAAGCCATTTCGATTTCAAAGGGTGTAAAATTTCACAAGCATCTCTCAACATTTTCTCGGCGGCTTCAATTGATCCGTCCAAAATATTATACAACCTTTTGATTGTTTTTAGTGACCTTGGATTGAGTTTCAACGCGCGTTCAAAACATTTTTTAGCTTTTGCAAGCTCAGGTCCATTCGACGCATAATAGCGGCCCAGTTCGTGAAAAGATTCGCTCAGGTACGGATCCAACTTGGCCGCAGTCAAAAATTCTTTTAAGGCTCGCGGATCAACAGATTTCGCAGCAAAGTAGATTTGGCCCGCATTTAAATGCGCCATGGAAGATTCTGACCAGAGTTCTAGCGATTGCCTAAAATCAGTACTTAGAAAATTTAAGTTAATAATTCGCTGCTATCGCGATAGTAACTTAAAAATACTAGGAAAGCACGCGTCTGAATATGACCACATGGCTATTGGTTGTGTTTTATTTCAAATGATGATGACAATCATAAACTCATGATTTTACATTGTGATTTACATATATGTCCAACGCAATGCAATGGTTCAGAGTTTACAATACGTTGTCAATGGTGGCACAAAAACTGCAGCTCTACATACAGCAAGGACAGAATTATATGTGCAATCGAGTTGGTCGTTTCTTAGTCGCATTCGCTCGCAAACGCGATTTGAACTGCTCGCGGTATTGTGACCATAACACAGCAGCTGTAATTGTTTGTACCGCAATATCAAGCGCGACAGTAGTCGAACCTTTAGCCGCAAGCAAAGCAAATTCAATCGTTATTATAAAAAAGCGACTGCAGATGCAACCTTCCTTGATTACCGAGACATTAATTCTGTCCGTGTCTGTATGTGAAAAATAAAACAATTATCGCAAACCGTTGTCAGCGAATAGAAGCACTTACTCTAACAGTTGCAATGCTTTATCTCTAAACCCTTCATTGCCTTGCTGAAATGTTAGCCAGGCAAGCAAACGCAACTTTTCGCTTTTTTCAAAAGCTAAAATAAACTGTAAGGATCACGATACCACACCCATCCAGAAAATGGTTATTTTTATACTGCGATGATTCACCAAATTTGGATTAGTATTCACTTCAATTGCGTAGTCTTCAACAACACAATATTATAAGTCCAACGGATTAAACTAGAATGCAAAATCAACATTAAACAAACCGAAATTAGAAAACTAAAAAGGCAACTTTGTTCCACTAGAAAATAGGTTTATAACCCAAATACGTTACACATCACCAACAGGAGCACCGTTTTACAATATTCGCTTTAAAAACTTGCATATCTACATACATGCCATGAATACCCAATTTGAACAAACTATTTAAATTCCTTCTCAGTTTACTTTGTTCGTCACCAAATTTCAATCCTTCAAGTATATTTGCCGCTGCGTCATAGTCATCCTGCGCAATGTACATCTCTGCAGCGTGTAGATTCAACAAAAGCAAGCCATCAGTTGTCAAGACTTCTCCATTTTGATTCAACTCTTTATAAATTTCGTTCGCTTTTTCAAGAGCAATGGGATCTCCTGGCAAATTCACCAAAATATCATTAATACTAATAACTGGCAAGCAGGTTTAAACCTGAACTCCTGTTCCGGTCGGAAATTCCTGCAAAAATTCAATTCCCCTTCCTGTCCCAGTTCTTGCATTCAATGATGCAGGAACCGGAATTATCACGGTTTTGTGGCAAATTATTATAATCATTTATATATTAGAAACTTTGTTTTCGAAAATGTTATTACCGTTAACAAACTGTTTCTGATGTGTTTTCACTAAACTTGATAAAAAAGCTCAAAATTCGCCAAAGCCATTTTACATGTTTTCTAAAATGTCCAACAGTAATTCAATGGTGAAAAATATTTCAAGTTCCGGTTCCTGTCCCTGTTCTGGCACAATTTAGTTCCTTTTGGAACCCTGCTGGCAAGCGTTTTCTGTTTATTGGATCGGTACAAAGTCAGCTAGTCATATAAAAGCAGCTAAGAGTCCATCGAAGCAGTCGATGCTAACATTTGTGCCTAAATTTAGATTTAAATACACAAAATAATATTATAACGTTAGCAAAATCCAGTAAATTTTAATATCATAATAAAGCAGTAATATCTGAAAATATGCGTAAAGCGTTAAAACTGCAGCAGCGTTCTACTTGTAGTCAAGTCTTCCGATTCACAAAATGCTTCCGAAAATACTGCTAAGGTGCCAAAACGGCACTTACCTTGTCGAATAAGACACTTTATTAAATTGATGTTCGGTTGCAGCAACAAGTTAACGTCACCTATTTGTTGCTCCACCATAGACAAACCTGAAAAATATATGTATGTTTATATCATAGGCATCAGCAACGAAACCATTTTGTTTCGCTACTGTAGAATGTACAAAAAGCAACAGTATTTATTGCACAATCAACATGTATATTTCGAATACGCATTATAAGAATAATTGACTAACATAAGCTCAAACATAAAATGCTAACTGGAAAAAATTAGTCGAATAACCTTTCTTAAACATTCCTTCTGCTGTCCAGTAATCATGTAGCTGCATATTAATCACTGCGACCAGCAACATCAAAACACCATCAGTTGACCATAACTTCTGAGCATCTGAACAAAAATTGTTCTGAATACACAAATTTAACAAAAACTTTACACCAAATAGCATTATCTTAGTTTTTTCACGTGTGCTCAAAATCATTATTACTATACTTATCATCTGCCGCTCACGGCTATCAGCAAATATGTGAGTCTCGGTCTAGTTTCAGTCTCGGTCTTGGCAAGTATCGGTATTTGGCAGGTCTCGCTTTTGGTCTTGGTGGCTTGGAATCGAGACCAGAAGTCGAGGATTCAGCAAATGTATCGCAGTATTTTTGAAGCAAGTGATGCCTGATAGATAAAATTTCGCGGTGGATCTATGAATTTTCATAGTTACCCAAAAGTAGCAGATATTCTAAAAAATACAACAACACTATGAAAAACACAAAAAACTACAAAAACCTATTAGAAATTAATTCATTTTGAAAATTGTGATTTTTTCGGTGATGACCAAAATTGACCAATACCGAGATTTTCATGCCAGGTCTCGGTAGTCAGCTCTCGAACTCGGTCGTGGTCTCGGTTTTTAACCGAAACCGCCCATCCCTGGCTAACATCAAACCATTTAAAATTAAAAAAATTTAGTAAGTATACCATCTGATAAAGCTTCACTAGCATTTGCGCAGTCGTCATCAAGCAGCAATTCCAGCGCGTCCAAATACAACCCCAACTGCGTGCTGCAAGAAGCTTCCAACGAGTCTAAGCCAGACCAGGACAACTGATGCTTTCCTGAAAACACTCTACTGCTCAAGACAGTGTTTTCATTGTTAAATACAATGCTTGATAGTCAAAATCATTTTCACCATCGGAGATTTGTCAATTGAAGATGCAACGAAAAGCTCTTTTAGCTAACAGAAATTTTTTAATATTGGTAAAGAATTACCAGAAAGGTCGAGGGTGTCCTTTTCTTTGGTATTAAAAACAGCTACAGTGCATATTCAGATTTGTAGTTATAAGCTCGTTCAAACCTTGCGTAGGTGGTGTCCCAAAGGGGGTTATGAGGATAACTGACAGTGAAAAATGCACGGTCATCTAAGTGAATTATTTTTCCCTAAAGGCCCTTCCCTGGGAGAGTATTTACTTGTGTATTGATGAAGTTTAGCATTATTTGTTTGACACTATGATAATTTTTATTTTTAGGTCTGCGATCAAAACCGTTTTGAGAGATATCTTCACGTCTCGTAGAAGCCGCTTTGAGAAGATTCAAATTAAGTAGCCAATATGACAACACATATATAAGCTGCAGATACTATAAGGTTCAGAATTGCATCGATTCGAAAAAAAGTTTAGACTCAATATACTCTTTTGTATTATAGTTAATATATCATACACTATTTTCTCTAAGTATATACGTAAGCATAAGCTAAAGCCGCAGCATAAGAATAAAAATATTTCCAAGGCTAAGCCTAACCTGAACATTGTCAGTTACTGTAAAATTTTATGTATTATCTATATATTAATATTAATATGTTGAGTAAATTTTAGGTTGGTGTGAGAGGTTTCGTTTGGTTTTAAATAGTGAGCAGGTATGTTTACGAAACGTTCCCCAAGTTGATGTGTCTAAGTTTGACAAGGTTGTATCTAAACCGAACTAAATTTAGTACCAGCAGTGCCTTAAATTATTAGTTTAGAGTCAGATATGTTTATGTTTTTGCCATATAGTATGCGAATGCCTAGTGTAATCTAAAACATAAGCCTCAAAGCTTCATAGAGTTACAGTGTCAAACATAGCATTAGGGTTCTAAGCCTTAAAACGTTATTAGATTGTGTACTTACCTAAGTCTAAAATCGTTAGGCTCCTAAGCTGAAGGCTTTGGATCGTACATCTAAGTAAGCCTCGAAGCAATGGTGTTCTAGCTGGTACTTAGGTTTAACCAGTAACCCCAAATATGCCTAAGCTTTACCGCTATTGTGCATCGTTCACAATGAAAATTTACATCTTGCCACCAGAAACATAAAGTAGGGTTAACACGTGTCAATTTTCCAAATTGTAATGAGTTAACACTACCCTAACGCAAAAATAGCGTTAACCCTACCGTAGCACATGTCACAGCCCTATCCTAATACGTGTCACAGAGCGCTTTGTAACACGGTTAGGGCAGGCTCAACGCAATTTTTGCGTCATGGTAGGGTTAACGCATCACAGTTTTCAAATGTGACAAGTGTTAACCCTAAAAGTTACCGTGAACGATGCATTATGTTGAATATTAGGTTTATCTAAGCCTTAACCTTAACGCCGTAATCTAAGCCTTAATACAACCTACGAGTTGCTGAATTTTCTATATATAATATGTAATGTAGAACTATCAAAGTCGATTCCTTTGCAGATTTAAAATTAGAATAACTATATATAGCTACGTTACAATTTGCAGTCTTTAAACAAGCAGCATACAGTTTATCTACTAAACTCTTCAACGTACAGTCTTATCTTTAAATATTTTATGTGAAATTCGTACATAAACTTTTAATAAACTGTTTTAGGAAAGCAAGCCTGTAACTATCCGGACGTTTTAGGTTTAGCATATTTGGGTAAAAAATTAATGGCACCATTCTTTGTTAGCCAATTCAGTTCAAATAATTCTTTCTTTGTTTGCCTATTCAGTTCAAGTAATTGTTATTTCCTAAAATTGAATTATATAAAGATTTTCAAAAACAGAATCAGTTGTCGTTGTCCATTTCATACTTTGAAATGGGAGTTGACAGGCAACCAATTAAATTTATCTCTGAGTGCCACTGAGGCAAGCGGTTGCTGTTAATAAATTGTTGACGTAGTTACGGAAACTTGTTCCAGCTAATTGTTTAAAGATTACGTAGTTCACATTGCATTACCAGGTTGTTGTGCGAACCAAACTTTTGTATGATTACGTTAGCTGCGAAAGGTATAATGGGTCAAGGTCTGCGAGTGAAATCCCGGCTGAAGAAGTGGAATGGCATAAGTGCGATCCAAATATTGTTGTTCGGTCCAGTACTTACCAGAGATCTGCAAGATAATTTAAGTATATTTCATTGATTTACTAAAGTCAACTGTTGTTGCAGCCAGGATGTGACCGGGTACCCGGCTTCGGTTAATCCAGCAAAAACTGATACCAGTAAAACCGACCGATTACTGGATATTTATGGATGTGATCCTAAATACCCTAAAGCTGCCTTTGAGTTTTGACAAGTGGATATATTTAGCATCTTCCTGCGATTTTTGTCTGGGAGTCTGGGCAAATAAAACTGTTTACATGCTACATCCCACTACGGTTGTGACATCTAGTCAATTAATATACGATCGCCACCCTGATTGCAGAATATGTTGGCTAAAAGACATGTTTCAACCGGAATTCCTGCAAAAATTCAATTCCTGTTCCTGCATTCAAACATGCAGGAACCGGAATTTTCACGGTATTGTGGCAAATGATTCATAATCATTTAAATATTGGAAACTTTGTCTTTGAGAAATTTTTTATGTCAAAATTATAGTTTTTGTGCCCAGTTCAATTCTGCTACTAAATTGTTCATGGTGTGTTTTAGTAAAACTTATTGATGAAATAGCTGAAAATTCCCTTAAACCATTTTTGGCACGTTTTCCAAAAAGCCCAACAGTAATTCGGTGATGAAGAGTATTCAAATTCCGGTTCCTGTTCCTGTTCCGGTTCCTGCAAAAAAATTCAATTCCTGTTCCTCTTCCTCTTCCGGCAAAATGTAGTTCCTGTTGGAACCCTGCTAAAAGAATACAATCAGAGGTGCGGCTCCAGCTCTGGTAAAACTTACGCTGCGGGTTTCAGTGAGCCGCTTTCTGAGTTTGTGACAATCTTTACAACTTTGATTGCCCAGAGTTCTTAAAAAGGTTGTTTTTGGTTGTATTTTTGGCGTTATTATTTTGCAAGTTGATGTTAAAATTTGCAAATTTGACATTATTTTATGATCCACGTTTTGCTACACCACTGGTTCCGGCTTCTGCAAAATTTGTTGACTTCCAGCTTATTTTTTCTCACAGAGCAAATTCTTTGAACTTACGCCTTAAACTAACTTTAGATTATATTTAAACATGTTCATTCAAAAGCGTTTATAATTTTTAGTAGCATGTTATTTCAGGACTCTTAATAACTATCAATTTTTTTCGTTGTTAAAAACCTATTACCATGCTATTGTTTGAATTTTTAGTTTTCTAAATTAGGGCATGCTTAATTTTCCAGAATGTAACAAAAGGGAGATATGTCATCTAGTCTCTGACACAGTGATAGATTGTATATCGAACTGATTGTGACAGTTGTCTACCATTCACTGTGAGGAAGACGTCATTAATCGAAAGCCTTGTTATTGAGGCACATAGCGGAAAGTGGAAAGTCAAACTTTCGAACAAACTGGAAGTTAAAATCGCAAAGTAAGTTTTAACAAATGTCAACCAAGCTATGTAAATGTTTATCAGCTTTTTGTGGAATTATGAAGTATTTAATTTCTTGCAATGCACTGTGTTATTCAACAGGGATAGGGTCTCGGTATCGTTATCGTTATCGGTCTACGTCTACGCTACGCTATGTTAAAAAAATTCTCCAGTATATTCGGTTGGTTCGAAATAACACTATAGCTTTTAATTAGGGTTGTATAAAGGGTGTTTTGAAGAGGATGTGGGCAGTAGCCAAGCGAAAAATAACGTAAAAAATAAAATTTGGCGGCGATTTATTAGTTTAATTGTATGAAACGGCAATTCAGAGCAGATAAAAGTATTCAAAAGTTTTGTTAAAAAGTCTTATTTTCATTTTCGGCAACAGTTAAAAATTGACCATGACCGAGACCGAAAGTCTCGGTCTCGGTAGGTTGGGTCTAGGTTTCGTTCTTTGACCGAGACCGCCCATCTATGTTATTCAGTTGAGTTCAAAAATTAAGCGATCTATTGGTTAACTGCTAATCAGAGTCGTGATGCTACCACAACCACGTCAACATGTTAAGTTTTTCATGTTTTACTCTTAAATTCTCTAATACTGAATTTAAATCAAGACTGAAACCTGAATATTTTTATCAGTCTTCTTTTTCGTTCACTTAAGCAGTTCTTCATCAGATTGTAACGATCACATTAATTTTTCTGCCTCACCGGTTGTTCCTGAAGTTCTTGATGTCAAGCACGAATGCATGACTGATGATGATGCTGCTGCTGCTGGTGAGGGCGCAGCCAACAGCCCCAAGGTTGCTGTCCAACAGCGTCAAATTTTCATTCGAGTTCTGTTTCCAGTCAAACATCGGTATTATTAGGGTCAGCCGGATCGTATGTTCAAAGTTATTTTTCCCCTCAAAATATTGCAGCACAACCGTATTGTCCGTATAATAAACATATTGCTCATGTTGGTAACCAGTTTGCACTATATGGCGATGCCTGTAATACTAGACAGGTTTTGGGATCTGTACAGCGTATACTTCGACATTTGCAGGGCATGGTAAATTCGACCGCTATGAACAACATTCCTTATAACGTCCCAATACCTCAATTACCACAACGTCTCAAATTACCAAGTATATAAGCATCCTAGCTTTCTAGTATCGTGCAGAAGTGCAACCTTTGTCCATTAAATTACTGTACGTCATAATTAAACAATATTTAGATAAGATCGTTTTTGTATGTCTAACTAGAATGATTTGCATTATTTCAGAGGTGTGGTTAATCTTCAGTATTTGTGAACTAAATTTTGTATTACGCCAGTATAACATCACTAACTGTCCCTGGCGGTTAAATAAATGGTAACGCGTAAATTGTCAACATCTAAATGATACGCACCTATCAGCTGGATACGCGTATTCGTAATACACCACGGGCATTTAATCGTTAATTCTAAAATTAGACACCTGGGCTAAAAGGTTAAGCATTGTATTTCAGATGTGTTACTTTTGCAGGTTGTGTCACTTGTTGTAAAAAAATTTCACTGAAATAGGTTTTGGAATTTGTTATTATAATTAGTCATGTGTTACTATTCACCATATGTTGATTAATATGGTTTATTTTCAATTGCGATTGATTTCCATATTCTTCGTCAATTAACTTTTCTGTAGGACTTCAAAACGTTTTTCTTTCCATGTGCTGAGAATTTCGCATCATTGCAGTAACTGGTTATTATTTAAGGTTATGGTTTATCTTTTTCAGTAATTGTCACCTAAATTTTGCACCGCACATGTAGAGCGTGACCCAGTGTTAATTGATCAAAAATATAATACTCGAAGCAATATTTTTGGAATTTTTTATTCTAAGTTGTCATGCGCTGTTACAGAAATATGTACCATTTGAGTTTTAATATGATATTGGCTGAGATTTAAGTTTGTAGCCTTCTTCAGCCAAATGATGTGGCGGACTGAAATGACTCGCATCATTCAATATCTCAAAATGTTTTGTGACCCTGTGTTCATACCTTGAATACAATTGTTAGTTTTCTAAAAAAACTGTTTTCAATTTTATAGTAAAAAATAGTTGTATTTGAGCGACACATAATTTTTGTTTCGTTTGGTACTATCATGTGAAAATTCGAAATTTTCTTTGCTGATTTTATATTTCTATGACTGCAACTGCATTACAATAAATTTAGTTAACTCTGAATTTCACTGGTGTAATGAGAAAACGAGCTTGCATTTGACTTGTTGCTCCAGTTCAACCTCCTAGGAGTTCATTTTTCAGCACTCCCAAAAATATTGATTCAGGCAGTTCGGATCCATTTGTTTCGTTTCCGTAAAAGATGGTATTGATATCGGAGTACAATACTCGGTTGGCTACCTTAAATCATTTGTGCTATAGGATTAGGTTTAGTAATTGTAATAGGATATAACACTTAGCTAGTACATTGCAAGGAATAAGAAGGAAAATGAGTAAGCAGAATGTGAGCTTTGCTGTTTGAAATATATATAACCCTAACCTAAATATATAAAAGTAACATTTGCCAAGCAAAATGACAGATTGGCTAATATTTGAAATATTTTTACTTAATATTTGCTAAGCACAATGTGAACCTGGCTGACATTCGGAATAACTTTAACTTAATACCTACTTGCGAAGCAGAATGTGAGCTTGGCTATTCGTGTAAATAATTAAAACTTAGTATAATAATAGTAGTGAGATTAACTATGAATAACTCTTCAGTACATAAATAAATATGTAGCTTTTCCATTAATGATAACAAATGCAGCGAGAGTGCGATTTTGCAAAGCAAGCTATTGGTAAATTTGAAAGCGGGGCGTAAACGTCAGTTTCCCTCTTTACCTTGAAATGGATTTGATATAAATTTAACTAAACCTTCGCAACTGTTGATGTACTTCGATTTGCCCTGATTCACGTTCTGACCAAACTTCCCCTGTGTTATAAATGCACATATCTGTATATTGAACAAATACCGGGATTCAGAATCATCTACATATAGTATATACTGATTCCTTCAACGGCAATGCCATGCGTAAGATTATTTGTTGTAGTTCTTTAGTACAGCAGCATACTGTCACCTTACTCCTGATACGTGCTCCAGGATCACCAGCTCGTAAGGTTTTCGACTAAATTCTGCAAGCGCCAATGTTAAGGTTTTCTTTACTGTCAGTTCAGCGCCTGCTTATACGTATTTTGCAAGATAAATTCACCGATGCGTCCTTTAGTAATTACCCGATGCAGCAGTATACAAAAACTGATGGCTTCAGAGCATTCCCGTAGCTTCAGGAGTTTCAGATAATTTCTCATCCTTGGATAGTTTAGAAAACCCATATAAGTCGTCAAACGGTACCAACTGACACTATTACAGGTTCCTCAGATGTTAACAGTTCTGGCAAAGACAGTAAGGGATAATGTATTCCTGACTCTTCTACAGATATAAAAAACCAACTAAATTTTGAAGTTTACGTCGTGAGTTGCGTGTGTGTGTGCTTGAATTGCATACCCTATAGTTTACATCTGAAGAACTATGGCTTACTAATCAAAATATTTGTTACTTTTTTACGTTACCTAAGTTAGCGTTTTTGACCTGACTCACAGGGAGTTACGTTTATAGGGTTCGAACAATGTCCAACTGTCTTAGCGGACAGCAAAGACCAAAGACGCCTCGTTGAATTAAAAATTTTATATCAAGTTAAGAATCTGTCTGTACTAAAAATTCACATAGACTCCTGCGCGTTTTGCTATTAGTTATCCTGAAGACCTTCCCTGGTAGATAACTGTACCAGAAAAGAATCTTCAGGGTGACTAATTTTAATATTTAAATTACAATTTCAATTTTTTAAACATTACCATGGGTCCGATGCGTTTTTCACTGTAGTCACCCCATAAAACTCTCCTGGAACAGCCACCTACCAGGGTACAAAGTGGAACTGGATTATATAGGAATCGGAATCGGAAAAGCACATTTACACCGGAATCGGAAGTAGAAACAAATTTTGTGACTATACGGATAATTTGTATTAACGAATATAGTATTGATTTAGGGTGTCTGTTGGCTGGCAATAATTCTCAAAAACGTCGCGTGAACAAATTGGCTATCATTTTTTGTTCTGTAAAGTTATACGACAATCAGTTATTTATAAGCTAACATATTGAAAACAATTTAATACATAAACGATTCAGAATTTTTATGCAACATATCACAACAAGTAGGATTAAAATTAAAATATCAAATTTCCCATTTCGATTGATTGAATCGGAATTCTAATCGAAATTGAAATTCCGGTTGCACCTTACCACCTACATACGTGGGGTCCCATAGAGGGTCATAACTACTCACATTACAGGGTTTAAGGGCCACTATAATTGTGCGGGATAAACTCAAAATTATGTACCTACCTTCAAAAACAAAACTCGATAAACGACACTTTATAGCTAGTTTATTACAATGTGAATTTGTAATTCCATGATCTTTAGCACTAGCCAATAGTTCGTAGCTATCTTTCCACTGATTATTCTGAAACATACAGCGGAATACTATATTAATTTACTAACAAGTATCTAGCGACCAAGTCTAAATTTTGATATCTAGAATGTCAAATTTGATAATAGCTTGCCCCCTAAAGCTAGTTATAGTTCACCTAAGAAAAACTACCAGACTATTAACAAACAATGTGGCAAAATAATGTATCCCAGCATTCAAAAATAAATTTCAGTCTACAAATTAACATATTTGTACATACGTACATACTTTGAACAAAATACATGCAGTCCTTTCTATGCACATCGGTACATCTTCATTAATACTGTGATGTTTCTCGGTATCCAGCATTAACACGGCCAATTTGCGGACCTATAAAAATTACATAATTTGAGAAAATTCCCGTTTGTAAAAAATATATAGCAAGGCCAAAATTACACTCGAACTTCGACCTGTTTCGAAGAAATATTAATTGAGGTTCCTGTTTCGGATCAATTTAGTTCCCGTTGGAACCCTGCGCGGAGGTAATTTTAAAACAGGGTAATTGAAAAATCAATGATCGGTGCCTAATTTTCTCTTTTAACCCATAACTTAAGTAGCGTTGCATACAACGCCCTCTTTCTTGTAAAATGAGATACGTATTGGTTCATCATCGAATTGCGCTTAGGACTAATGTAGTGTTTTAAACGTCTTCTGGCACCAACATGTATTGTATAAAAGTTGTACTCAAAGCCCTAAACACATCCCATAACTACAAAACATTAAATCTCTTACGACAGACAGAATCTGATTTCTCACACCATTTTCAAATCGTTGTTCTGGAAATAATCTCACAAATGAGCAAAGCTCATTTCGCAATGGTTTTAAATTGTCTTCAAAATTGATCAACAAGTTTTCCGCTTCATACGACAGCTAAAATACATTCATCTGTTTAACTAAACGCCAAAGACCAATTAAGGATGAGTGCTACATATATATTTGAAAATACTAAATTAGATGCACCTGAGTAAAACGTATTGTATTACCGATCATATCCAAATATCAAAATGGGTAGCACACAGCTGCAGTAATTAATTGTATTCCGTTAGCACAACCATAATTGGAAAATATATAAATTGCAAATTAGAAAAATAATTGCAAGCACTGCACTCACTAATGTTAAACAAACAATTTAGTTCGTACCAACTATTTTATTTTTCTTCACTTCGCAATTTAGCTCCAGTTTCGGCTTCTCTAAGCTAACAATGTATCACAAACTTAAAACACAACACACTGCACCAACCTCAACAAACTTTAGTTGCTTGGCTAACGCTGAACACAATGTTTTGGTAAGCTGGATTATTTTAGCACTATCGCTGAAACATTACATACAAAATGAGAAACTGTTTTCTCATAATGGCTTGATTGCGGAAACGTTACTTAAAAGTAAGTTGAGCCATTGACTTATTCAAGAAAAGCTCAAACTGAAACCAAAGCGATTATCTCAACATTGATGTTTACTTTTGTCACACTGGTGACTGAGCAAAAATTAGAGTAAATTCACTTCAAATATTCTATAATCATCTTAAGCGAAAACTTTCGAACATACGTATACAAATGAAAATTTTTGCCTGTATTTTGAATAAATTCCGGTTACACCATGATTCCTGAATTTAACGACATATCATTTTAAAACAGTTCCACACCGGATCTTTATACCAAGTTCAGTGGTTTGCTCACAATAATAAGTTGCAAAAAATAGATTTCCTAAAAGGTAAGGCTCTCAGAAAAGTTAAAATTTAAACCACCAATATTTTCATGTAATGGAAAGCAGGGTGCAAAGCGGAACTGGATTATATCGTAATCGGAACTGCAAATCTATTTTGTGAATGTACAGATAATTTTGTATTGACAACATGTTGATTTAGGTTGTCTGTTGACTGGTAACAGTTTTCAAAAAATTGCATAAACAAGGTGGCGATGATTTTTGGTTCTATAAAAGCTAACCTACAATCAATTATTGATAAGTTAACTCATCAAAAGCAATCTAATAAATAATACAGAGTTTTTATGCAACGTTTCACAACAAGTACGATTAAAATTAAAATTTCTAAATTCCGATTCCGATTGATGATAGTACAATCGGAATCGGAACTCATTTGGAGTCGGAATTCTGGTTGCTCCCTGATGGAAAGGCAATCACATATTTGCCACCGATCATGCAAAGCTACACATACCTTGTATCTTGTCTTAGCAGTTTTCTACAGCAATCTTCAATTTGTTCATTCTTGGCTGTTGTTTTGTCTTTCTCATAGAGATGTAACAGACCCTTGAAACGTTCCATAAAATTATCTATTAACGCCAAAAACGCGAAATTTACGCACCTACTTACCGGAGACAAATTCTGGGCGTTATTGGTTTGGCCACGGAACCAAAGGTGGGGTTGCGGGCTCAGCTTCAAAAAAAATATTTTGTCCCCTCCAAAAAGTTTACGCTCAGCTTGTATGTCTTGTTAAATCTCCCGCGAGCCCCTCTTAAAGTTGTTATGCCCCCTAAACATGCTAAGCTGACTAGGGGCCTACAATGAATGGATACCAAACAATTCTAAACAATATGCGATTGCTCCCTGGACCCTAGTGCTTACCTGCCAAGCTAAAATGTGTTCCGAATCTGATTTAATAGCATCTTTGTAATAGCTTTCGGCATTGTCAAAGTTTCCAAGCTCAGCGTTACACCGTCCCATAAATACATTGTTGATATAATGGTCCGGATCTGTTTCACGAATAGTCTTAAAACAAAGAACAAAATATTTAACAACATCCATAGCTATCTGACTCTCTCTAGTGAATAATGATTATTCCTCGGCTGAAAACTTCGATACTAAATAGTATAAACCTTGCTTCAGAGTAAAGATAAATTTTCTGCATTCAAACATAATCAAAAGCATTTCCCAAGCAATATACTTCAGCAACATCAAAATATCTTGTCGTTTTGCAAGAAATTCAATACGGTAGCATAACATAACCAACAACACCCGAAACCTTAACTATTTTTATGTTTAAAGTCGTAAAATTCACCTGAACAAATGAGCACACTTGGAGAGTGCCCTTGACCAAAAAATATGTCAGCTTGTTTTGCGATGCCTAGTTCTATTCTAAGGTTCAAAATTAGATGCAAACAACTATTAAACCGCTGTTACTCAAAAAATACTTTCAGTAGCTCTGCAATTTCAAACATATCTACCTATATAATGTATACCATCACACACTTAATTGCAGCAGTAAAACATCCATATTGACTGAAAATCAGTATACCTCACACAAAGCAAGAGCATCATTAAAGTTTTTGTTTTGGATGAGATCTTTCGCTTCTTTCAGAGCATTCTTGATACCTTTCGAATCCATTGCACCGAATCAAACACTAACCACATAACCCGTTTGTTTTAAGTTGTATTTACTAACCGCAGTGTAAACCTAAGCCTTGGCTTAGGATACGTCTTATACTAAACGAATGAGTAAAGCCCAATCCTGCACTTTTATTCGAAAGAAACGGCCAATGTAAAGAACAGGGGTGGAACAGTATTATAAGCATATCCCTAAGCATAAAGCCTAAGCGTAAGAAGGAGCATATTCATACGCCTAAGCCTAAGCCAAACAAAAATAGTCTAAAGCTTAAGGTTACTCTATTGCAGTCTCACAGAAAAACGTTCCGCCCCTGATCTTTACATGAACCCAATTTTGGAATATGATATTAGCATAAATGTCTCATAGTATCACGTAACATACCGACTCTTGTGCACATTGCACGTTTGAGAGCGGCGGTTTGCGAGCTAATGTCTTATAACATTCAAGTTTTGCGTGTTATCCCGATATGAGAGCCCAATTGTAAGTTTGACGTCGAATCAACATGGGACAAATTATGACGGCCAAAGTATAGAACAGGGTCGAACAGTAGTATAAGCATATTCCTAAGCCTAAGCGTAATATTGAGCCTATTCCTAAGCCTAAGCAAAAAAGTTAGTCTAAAGCTTAAACTGACTCTAATGGCCCCGCCGGAAAAGGATCCGGCCCTGTTCTATAGGGCCCAAAATTGCAACAATTGTCATGATATTTAGCGGCACAATTTATTCTTCTCGTAAGCGTGCATACAATTGAAAACATATACGATATTCACAGACAATGCGTCGAATGTATGGCATTGAAGAACAAAAGGTGACCTACACATGATTATAGTAGACAAATACGACTTTGAATAGGATATGGGATTTAAGCAGAAATATGTTATTGCAGAAAAAGAAAACATCTTTGACAACTTCTGTAATTTATATTCTTTTTCAATATTATACTTTCTATCGTAAATAAACTTCAAAAAATCAATGTTTGTTTTCGATTCCAAATACCGGATATTACATGGGTTTTAATGTATTTCATCGCAGGAGAAATGTTTCAAAATTTATAATTTTGCCACTCGTTTACTCAACGAAATAAAACAGTCCAAGCTGTCGAACAGTTCACACCCAAACAAGATTAAACTTTACTTTTAAAATACACATATCAAACTTTAAGGACACCGATTTTTACCGTAAACGGATATCCGGTTACACACACTCTGCAAAAATGGTAAGTTAATTTGGCTCACAATTTTTTGCGGTGTATATATGCAGTTTTTTACTTTTCATTCAAGGAATGCAGCCCCCCAGAGTGGGACTTTATGCTGGGTAAAAAAAATTAAACCGCGGGTTACCCGCGGATAAAGATTTGTATCACGCAGGTAAAAAATTTGCAATTTTACACACGCCAAAACTTTAAGAGTTAATGTGCAAAATATACGCTATTAACTAAGCCATTCGTTAAGCGTTGAAAAAAACAAAAGTTCGGTGTTTATTTAATTGGGATTAAAATTTTGTTGTTCTAGTCAGGTTTCATGT
Organism: Enoplolaimus lenunculus; assembly: GCA_030248215.1. NCBI lineage: Eukaryota > Metazoa > Nematoda > Enoplea > Enoplida > Thoracostomopsidae > Enoplolaimus > Enoplolaimus lenunculus. The sequence continues at coordinate 237,032 of JASANG010001984.1, read as the reverse complement.
GTAAAGTTAAAAAATTTGTCTCGCTGTCGCAACTGTCCCAACTGTTTCGCTGTCCAACTGTCCCCATTGTCCCAATTATATTTGTTGTGCGTACTCCTGGTACATTGCTGTCCCGGGGCAATAGGAGGCTTTTAGCGTAGTATTGGTCACGTTCTGTTTGTTTCATAGCGTTCACTGACACTATGCTGACATGCTTAATAATTATTGGTATGAACGTTGAACGATAAGAGTTGTCTAGATTAGTGGAATTTTGAAGTTTGTTTCAACAGTGTAGTTTTCGGTTTGATTGCCACGAGACGGTCACAGACCCTCCGCATTCGAACAAATTCGTTAAATTTTTGCAAAGAAAGTGTCGAACGAAAACTACCAAACTAATTTTAACGGCAATAAGAAGTCGGAATGCTCACGCCACACTATATTTCACTGAAAACAGCTTGATTTCGAAACTTCATGCATATTTTTTACCATAAATCCTTAAAATAACGAGAATCCTTGTAAGTCGTAGACAAGAAATTTATAATAATGCAAATTGAAAAACCTGGACGGTATGTTAGTTAACGTATAGCTTAAAAATTTTAGCGCAATTACACTTTTTATAAAATGTACTACATTACGTATACCAAAGGTTGATACAAAATATAGTTCATAACTGAAGATTCTGCATCAGTTAATACTGTAAACTCATTTTCAAAACTTTATTGCACAATGATATCCAGTGCATATCCATGTTGTGCGTATAGCATAAAGCTACTAATGCAATTTCCACCGTATCACACGTACACTTGGTTACTTTTGAAGGGGTAGCGTCACGTCATGTTACCGAAGCTTTTTATCCACAGTATTCCGGATACTAAACTTTTAACTTCAGTCTCCCGCATTCTGAAGCCACAAACCTTTAGTAAGCGAGATACTGAAGCCGAAAAAGCTTCAGTGTCCATGACACTACCCCTCATTTTTCAAAAGTCACCTGGTGAACGCATAAGATTGTAGAACTTGCATAAGTAACAAATAAGTGCCAGTCAAAACACTATTTCAGCTCAAAAACTCTTTTTCAAAACGTGGCCTTGCACAAATAGATCAAAATCTTCTACAAACGTTCAAGACCACGACTGGCCAAGGCACGCAAATTACCATAAACCTTCGACGGAGGACTTCCTACAAAACCAAACAATCGTGAGATTTAAAACAGTCAATCTAGAGAAAAACTGGCAACTAAATACACATAAACAGTTTTCACCTTATAACGCACTTGGACTTCTACAGCGTATATTCATCAAACACATTTTGCACTACATAACTTAAGATACAGACTAATTATAATCACCACAGTTGTCAGCGGACTCACCCATAATCAAGCTGCAAATCGCATTCCGTGCATATCTGATATTTTGATACGAACCCAAGAGATGAATTTTGCTGGAAACAAAAATCTGCTATGCAGAAATTAAAGAAAATATACTACAATTTATATACAGCAAAGGACAGGAAATTATATAATATTATTTATTACGATATATTACCAAGTTACCATATTTGTTGCGCTGTATAGATTAACATTTATGGTATTAAAACAACCGTTTTCCGCAACCACAATACACTAGATAATACCAGTCGTACTGGGACTACATTTATTGAGCGAAGCTCGAACACACGTAAGCAATTAAGGTAATATGCAAATTAGTTGTTAGCTAACTATTCGTTCCTCGGTTTTGGAGGTTTGTAAGCAATTTCCTCAGATTCCTCGCACCCAAAAACCCTTCAGCCACCCTAATAATTTTTGGAATAATTTAAAAAGTCCTAATTTTGTCTTGTCAATTAGGCTAATATGCAAATTAGCTATTAGCCAACTATTCAATTATCGGTTTTGTTTGTTTGTAAACTATTTATTCAAATTCCTCAAACCTAAAATCCCTTTAGTGCTGAAATTATATTGCTTTTAACTTTAATAATTAGTGAAATATTGTAAAAAGTGCTAATTTAGGCTTATAAACTATGCTAATATGCAAATTATCTATTAGCTAACTGCTCAATTATCGGCTTTGGAGGTTTGTAAACAGTCTACACGGATTCCTTGCACCCAAAAATCCTATAATGCTAAAATTTGATTGCTTCTAACTGTAATAATTAGTGAAATATTGTGGAAAGACCTAATTTACGCTTAATTAATTATGCAAATTAACACAGTTTCATCAAACGACAATACGAACTCAAAAACAACACCTGCATATCTTTAGGTCTCCACAAAAGAAACACAACAGTCAAAATCTACTAAAACGTGGTGTAACATAAACGTACCTATCAGCAAGAACAATCCTAGTTTTCGTAATATTTTCGATTGTAAACTTTGTTCGACCATCTTTACCTGCCACCCGTCCGATAGCGCGAGAAAGATGTTCACCTTTTAACGGTTTGACTGAAATAACAAAATGCTTACAAACAAATATTCATTCGCTGAGTGCTGAAGTACAATTAAACCGCGCTGTACGTACACACATTAGAAGAAATTGGAGTCGAACTACGGTCTGAACATGAAAACGTAGAAGTTCGGCAGTTGGCCGCAACCAAATTCTTGCTACACTACAACAAAGTCAAGCACTGACACAGAAGAAATCGCTGTCTCAAAACCAGGGTGCGACCGGATACCAAAAAATTCCGAAGCCGGATAATTAATACAAATATATTAAATGGCATTCAAGTATCAAAACGTAGCTAACGATTCTTCCTTCCGTGGCGCAAGATACCCAAGTTGTTTACGTGATAAAGCTTAACAACTCACGTATATGCATTTTAACTTTTTAACAACGACCCTATACCATTATTTTATGTTTATGTAGCGTCGCGTTCAGTTACAATATTTGTTTGGCCCATGTTACGTTTAAGCACATCTCGTTTCTAGGTACTATAAAATTGGGGTGGTTAAGATTAAGGCTATAATTTTTACTTAGGCTTAGGCTAAGTTTAGAGATCGACCATATCCGGTTTCAGTTTAATATCCGGCAAAAACTCGACATCCGTATCTCGTTCCGGTATCCATGTGAACCTACCGGATACTGGATATTTGTGGTTGTGGTTCCAAATATCATAAAACTGCTTTTACATGTCGAAATATTAGATATTTTGAAGCGACTGCAATTGCGGGAATGTCAAGAGTAGAGACTGACACGGAATGAAAAATTCAAGCCAAAGGTTAATCTTAAAAATCCATAAATACATATTTTTGCACGACTCAAATACTTCCAATAGTGCACAAATTTATATGCTATATCCGGTTAATATCCGGATCCGGTACCAAATTTACAATCCGTCTCCGGTCCCGGCATCCGGTAAAATTAATATCCGTCCGATCCCTGATCAAGATATAGATTTATTTTTAAGCCAAACTTTAGGCTTAGTGTTAGCAATCATCTTTATCACATTACGACAGAAAAAAATATGCAAAAGCAAGTCAATCAATTCCATGGTAGTTTGCATAAATACAATTATACAAATGATGGTTTCAATCTTTTGAAGTTTTTAAAAAACATCCGTCAAGTTATAATACCGGAGCCTGAGCTAGGATGGATGTCAATTTTTGCCGGAGCCCGATCTCCGGTCGAACGATGATAGTTTTAGTCTCGTTCTCTGTTAAGAACCGAGGTCGGCCATTTATGTTTTCAAGGATTGCATTTTATTACCATCACCAATTTCAAACGTTTCCAAAAATAAATCGTCCAACCGAACAAGTGCAAGCGCATCCTGAAAGTCAGTAGTTTCATACATAACATGAACTTCTCAGAACAGGTCAGTTTAAACCCAGAAATTACCGATATATCAAAATACTGCAAGACTAGTTGTTTAATAATGAGCCATTGTATGGTTATCTTCTTAAATCAAAAACCTCTCAAAACTGCTTCAAACAGTACAAACCTTGGCTATGACTAACTAATTTTAAGCATACATGCTAAAAAAGCCATTCTATTATGATTTGCCACAGAAACACACTTTTGCACAATTTTAATTTATTTTTACAATTACTAAGATAAACAAAACGTTCTCATAGCAAATAACTTTTTGCATTTTATGCATACGATTGCTCGATTCAAAAATACGACGACCACAACGCTTTCCAAAACTGTACAAAAATTATAGAGACAAAATGTTGATATTAGCGTTAAATATCATTGTTGTTTGAAAGACTTACGTACATCCACGTCAAATCCTAAAGTAAACGCGCGCACGAAATCAGCCGCTTTTTGCAACGACGTTACGTCTTTGCATCCTGGTCCTTGCTAAAATACAAAAACATGTTCAAGTGGTGTCAAATGAAAGTAATTACATATTTATCAGGGTGCGACCGGATATCCGGCTCCGGCAAAAAATCGGCATCCGGCTCCGGTATTTTTTCTTGCCGGATATTTGTTTAAAAATTTGAAAAAAGAAACTAATTTACTTAGTTTGACTTACTTGAATTTTTAAATATCACGCTATAGTTCTGAGCGCGTTTGTGCCGGAAATGAATCCCGCTTGCTTTTGGTACTTTTAGGGGCATCTGTGCCTCTGTCATCCCACATTCTATTCATTTATAAGCACTCGAAGATTGCACTGTTCCGGTGAATATCATATGATATTCGTTGTAATTTTGGAATATCATATGATATTCGCATTAATGTCCACTAGTATCATGTGCCATACCGTCTCTTGTACACAAAAAAACACCTGAGAGTGGTGATTTGTAGGTTGTCATATGGCATCTGCGTAAGATGTGTGGACCCGATATGATAGCCCAAATTTTAATGTTGAAGTCAAACCAACATGGGACAAACCGTGTCCCGCCTGCCTCGGTTGTAACTTGAATTCCGCATAAGCATGGCGTAAGCTTAAGCAAACGTGGCCTGTGCGTGCGTAAAAGGTTTGCCGTTATTGTGAAAAAACCATTTTAAAGTTTTGATTAAGGTACGTATATTGGATAGCGGGGTGGTAACGAGAAGAATGGGACGTCTAAAAAAGTATATGGCGTAATAAGTGAGCTGCCAAGTTATCGATTTTATTGATCGAACGCTTGAAGCTTAATCTAAGTTGATGCCGGGGTAAAATGCGAGCTTTTGGTTAGTATTGTTAATATGGTTTGCGTACTTGATGGTTTGGTTGTGTTGGTTGGTTCTTAATTGTTTGTGGACTAGATATCTTTCCGTGTATTATTTGTTCTGGCATTTGTATTTCTTTAATTTGTTTGTTTGTTTACACCTCTATTTTATAGTATCTTACATAAACTGGATGCCCGACCGTAAAAGTAAGACGGGCCAAACAAATATTGCAACTGAACGCAATGTTACATAAACAGAATAATGGAATAGGTTCATTGTTAAAGTGTTAAGCTGTGTCTCGAAAACACTTTTAATATAGGCCATGAAAGGAAGAATTATGAGTTACGTTCTGATATCTGAATGCTACTCAGATACTTTATTTTAGTTTTTTGCTTGAATTTCAGTTATTTGTGGAAATATATAATTAAAAAATGTATGCGTTTGTGGAAATTTTTGAGTGATAGGCTATTAATTTAAAAAAAACCATAATTAGTGTGCTCAACCAGTAATTCAAACAGTAATATGATTTAAGAAACCAGAATTCAAACTATAAACTTATAAAGTAATATGAGATTAAATAAACAATCGAATTAACTATCCGGCTCCGGCTCCAGCGGGATATTAGATTACCCGGCTCCGGCTCCGTCAGTGTTTGGTATCCGGTCGCACCCTGATATTTAAATATACATATATATTTACATATGTATTTAGATTTCACAAATATAACATTGGCAAATTTTAAATTCCGCTCGTACAACGTTTGTCCTACAGGATATGTATTTCACTATATACTTTATGCAATAGTGCCTGTTATGCGCCGTTCACAATAATTTTGTCAATGGTAGTAGTTATAGCCCCGGGGCTATAACTACTAATGGTGCCACAAATTTCTTATAGACCAGGGCTATCACGAGTTCATCTTGAAAACGAGCTCGTGATAGCCTTGGTCTATAAAAGATTTCTCTTATAGCCCAGGGCTATCAAGTGTCAACCCCTTTCTTGAAATTCGCGATAGCCCTGAGCTATCACGAAATTTTACATTACATACATATACCTTCCTATTCGTAACACACAGTGTTATGAAACTTGATACCTTTGTTAAAATTTTAGAATTATAAGCCTTTAACCAACCAATTTTAAAATTATAATCCTCTGCCCTTTTCGATAGCTCAGGGTTATGAGGAGTTTTGTGGCAAAGACAAATTTTTGAACTTTGAGAGAGCGATGCCACAAACATTGTCTTAGATCAGGGCTAAAACATAAACTTTCACAATTTGAAAATCCGCAACCCGATATGTGTGTGCTGTTTGTGTGTTAAATTGCATTGCGTGGGCTTGTGTTGTGTATGTGTTTGTTCTGTGTGTCAAAAAATGAGAAAGTTCATGATAGTCCAGGGCTATGGAGAGTTTTGACGAACGGGAACACGCCTGATAGCCCTGGGACATAAGAAAAATTTGTAATAGACCAGGGTTATCATGAGCTCGTTTTCAGAACGACCTCATGATAGCTTTGGTCTAGAAGAGAGTTTGCTGCATCGGTGACGAAAATATTGCGAACGGCGCACTACTGGTATTGTAGATCGGAAACTTGAGCAGTCAATTGAACAAACGGTTAAGTAAACAACTGCGATTTTTGGAATACATAATAAAGTAAGGTTAAAAGAAAATTACAACACGCATTGATTAACCCTGATTTCAACGTGTCTGGATTTCAAGTTGAAGCGCACTTGAAGATTCAAATGTTGGACAAGTGGCGTGAATATTTTCAACCAATTTTCTTTCAAAGGACGGTACCGATGTCGTGGAACTTGAATTTTACGGGTTTCTACCATATTCTGAAATCACAACAATATATGGCATTTATTATAAAATTAACACGCTGAAGCTGCAATTAGTCACTAAACTCTCAGTCATATAAACCTATAAAAGATCTTTTCGACAGTTTTCAACCACACCTTTACAGCAATGAATACTCCTTACAAATAGTCAATGAAACTACGTATTGTTGGAAACTCGTAAAGTCGAGCATGCAATACTGGATTTTTGACAGAAAATCGTTTTCCTGATTTTGTACATTAATGAAGCTGCAACACAATTTACCTCAGCTTTCAGTTTTTTCGCCGTTGGTTCTGCATTGCCAGATGTTCCTTCACCACTGATGCTATCACCACGAGACTCTTCAGCAACGTCGATAACCATAGGCTCATTTGACATTGGTAATTTTTGCGTGTCTGCCTTTCTTTTCAATTCACGCCGACTTATGTCAGCACCAACTTCTGGTATTTCGGACATGCTTTTATTTAATATTTATATTCTGAATTGTTTTTAACAAATGAAATTAAAATTTAGTTCGCATATCGTTGTCCAAAAACTAAAATTTTGTTGTAAATGTCTTTAAAAGTATATAGCTACGTAATTAACCTATATCGGAATGAAGGGTTACAGAAAAGGACTTAAAGTTGACCTTTGACTTTGGGCGGTTGGGACTTTGGCCCATGTTACGTTAAGGGGCGTTCAGGTTTTTGGTGGGCCTCTTAGGCTTAGGCTTAGGCTTTTAGGAACACACTTTTGCAACGCTTAGGCTTAGGGTTAGGCTTATGAATACACTTAATCTACTGTTACGCCCATTAAATTAACATCGTCCGGGTCTTTTATCGAAGAAAGTCCAGTTATAGTCAATAGCTGCGTGCAAAGTTAGGTTTGAAGCGAAAAGCTAGTACACTTTTTTGATAAAATCACCTTCTTAGGCATGCAGAATAACTTGTTGGATAACTCGGATTTAAAGTCAAAACTACAAATTATATTTTAAGTTTCAACTTAATACATCCACAGCAGCACTGAACTTAAGTCATGTCACTTCAAAGCCGGTAGCGACTATGATCACTGCTCACTGAGTCGAGAAAATAAGCGTACAACTCTGCTCAGCCTGCGTCCACGTCTGATAAGCCATCGTAGCTTCAGTTAAGTGCCGTTGAATTAGGGTCTAAATTTCCGATAAAATGGTACACCTATGAGAAATCGACTTTCTTTATTGCCAGGGAATTGGCTGATAAAATCCAGAGGTGGGCGGAATTTATGGACAAAAAGTGAAAATAATGGTCGTTCCTTTAAAATTAACTTGCAACTTTAATATGTAAAATAAGCGTTTGACGGCTTGAAACTTTAGATCCTTCCTACAGAGTTCCTGAAAATTAAATAGGTCCTTACCCAGACCTGGACAATTGTTTACCTAGTGCACGCACTATTACGTGGATGACCAATGGCGGATTCATGGGGGGCCCACCCCGGCCGTGGCCCCCCAACCGCATCTCAACATAAATTATATATAGTGTCAATTGCTATTCGACGCTGTTCCGAAAATAGCAGACAGTTCCAACTCATTCATAAACAGAAACAGATGTTGCTGACGTTAAATTTGTGCCTGTTTGAAACCAAATCTGAACTTTTATGTTGCCGCCCTGTTGTTTAGAGTTAGTTTTATTGTGATTCATCTCAATTGAACGAACGTAAAGAAGTCAATTTTATGGTAATAGTTCGTGGTCTGTGCGTGGGTCAAAAATAAGTTTATTACCTACGAAATTTTGACCCCCCCATTGTGAGATCCTGGATCCGCCACTGTGGATGACCCATTATTCACAAGCAACACACAACTAGTGACCGTCTGTATTTCACAATACGTCCACCAGTACTCGACATATATACCCAAAAAGAGCAAAAATTGCCGCAAAATAAAAGTATCAGTAAAGTTCTGAATTGAACATTTATCAAGTGATTTAATGTAGAACAACTACCAATGGCATGGCCAGGTTTCGCGACCTGTAGGGAACAAGATAAGGTTCCCAAATTGAATGTTTGCCTTTTTACTGTATGCAAATTGGTAGACGATCAAGCTGGCTTTGCACGCAAGATTTCAGAAATTGATAGGCTCGAGGTCACAGGGATAATTTGACGACGACTTGGGCGTAAAACCGTAATTATAAAATGCCGGAAACGGAACCACAACCGGAAAGTTGAAAATACAGGAACTGTAACCGAAGCCGAAACCAGAAAGCAAAAATTCTTGTTACCGCAAAATTTATTTTTAACGCTATTTTATCGCTTTTAACCATAAAAACACCACTTAGGATGCTAAAATCCTGAAACAAATGCAGTAGCTGGAAACGTATGATCAGACACAGATTGAAAATTTTGGCAATACACGCTCAGACAATTTTAGAAAAATAAGTTACAATATGTCAATTTTTCTCATATTTTCGAATGAGAAAAAAATTTTCAATAACGAAAATACCAGAAAATTCCGGCAAAAAAAACCGGATTTCACTACCAGAACCGGAATATTCTGGTTGCACCCTGACGCGGACCCATGCTCGCTGGTACCGCGCCGAATCATTGACAACAACTCGTTAACCAGACGTCTTTATTCCAAAACAGCACAACTCAAATCAACTCAAGCTGCACTAAAATAGAATGGTATAAAATTGTATAATTTTTAACAAAAAAGTTTTTGGTTCCCAAGAGCGGTTCGTAATTGTGACTTAATCTGTTGCTAAGTGGAAGGTGGGATTCATATTATGACTTATACGGAAATCAGTTAGCTAGGAGGGAAGCTAATTTAATCATAGACATTTAAATCGCTGACATAGCCATTAACAAATTTATGTGTCCCATTCGATCGCCGTCAGACTTCAAACATAGCTAATTTTAGCATTTTTTCGCCGTATCAAGTGGTTTTGTGTGTTTTCCTACTGGTTTTGTTGAAACGCTCTTCAATATGATAAGTTTGGTAGACTAAGGTGCAACAGTTTTTCAGTTTTTAGTTCTCAGCAGCTGAAAATGAGGGACGCTCTCAACAGGTTTGGAACTCGGTCCACAGATTATCAGTCCAGCGCGCTATCCACTGAGCCACGCCGCGTCACAATCAACTGCTCAGTTTTTCTGTTTTCATGCCTTATAAGAACCTCAACCTTACGTTTATATAGCTTCTCGTAAGTTTGACCATTACTAACTGAACAGTAAAGTATATGTGATATGAGTGATAAGACTGCACTTGTTATTTTGGCGGAAGGTGCTGAAGAGATGGAAGCTGTGATTGCAATTGATGTACTGCGGCGTGGTGGTGTAAGTCAGTGTGAAAAGTTCGAGATTTACTATATTTCAGGCCAATCATCAACTTAGATTTAAGTCCGTTTTCTCAATGTAACGGTATACAGCACTGATTCAGAATTGCAGCCATTTATCGGTTTATTCCCTCCTGTTCCAGATGCCTTACAGCAGTAACAACTATGGCAACAATCAATAAATATTGCTTAGATTGCCGAAACTAATCGTCTGCTACGATGTCAATAATCCCTTTGTTGACCAGTTCCCAAAGGTTCTACTACGATGCGACTAAATTGGTTTTCAACTAGCAACAAGCTCACACACTACACACGGTACACCCTGTAAATTCCAAATATTTCCATGATTACCCCGCAATTCGGCCAAAACTAACCCCGTTAAAATTATCTAACTGCAATACTCCAACAACTCTCTAAGCCCCTGTTAACACATTTCACAGTTTCCCCAAATTATTTCCACGACCGCACGTAAGCTTTGCGAGCTATGGGCACGTTAGCAAGACAATCGCTAATCCTGCACTAGTCTGAGGTTCATATAGAACTTCCGTGACTCGATTAAATTATACCTAACTTACACTACACAACCCGCAACTCGATCCTTTGCACAATTAAACTAACTATGAAAATAAAGCAAGAACAACAAAAATGGGCCAAACCCCAGCTGCTCAACTAATAGACTGATTATGGAGGCTGGCTACCCCAGCCCCATTTGGGTTTAATTTGCATATGGGATACCAGTTTGCGGTTTCAGAGCATATATACACTAAACCTGTACGCCATATTAAAACAATACAAACAACAACAAAATATCAGCCAGAGTACAACCTTAATTCCGGTTCCGGCATTTTTTACCGTCCAGTTCCGGTAATTTTTACCGATAGTAAATTTTGGTCCGTGGAACATAAGACATTTTACTAATAAATGACGATAAAAATTATATAGATTTCACTAGTATAGTATATAAACCTTGACAATGGCCAAAAATAAACCATCGAAGGTACATTATTTCGCTTCCGTGTATTGGATTATGAAAATTTAAAATAGAGCAGATAAAGTGACATCTCCAACTAGGGTTATTTCACCAATATTGCAAAAAAGTAAATAATAATGAATTTTTGGGTATCATGTATTTTTCATTTTCCGGGAATTTTCCAATTCCGGTTCCGGTAAATCGTAATTCCGGTTGCTCGCTGACGTCAGAATCAGTTGATGACTAGCTATGTTACTTCGCGGATAAAACCATCAGTTTTATGAGCAATTATTCATCATGGCCACGCAGGGCTTATTTTGACATGACATTGTGGTACAGACGCAATAGCATAGAATGTAGTATTTTTACTCCATTTAGCAACGGGTAAGCCTAATTTAAGTTCTAAGAGAGAATATGTGGAGCGAAGGACTCCGTTAAGGTGTGGATTTGGGTTTTGGTTTTAGTTTATGGCCCTAATTTGCCGCCTTTTTTGAACGTCGCTAAAAAGCGTATATCATCAACAAATAACAACCCCATAACAAGTAACAACTTCTTCTCCGAGATAAAAGTAATAATTTTTGAACAAGTCTTTTGTACATTATTTACAGTTCCACACGCGACCAAAGACCTCATTGTCATTGCACTACGGAACGACCGGATCCAAAATTTTGCATTTACCGGATCCGGGCCGGATCTGTGGATAATTCTTCAATACCCGGATCTCGCATCCGGTCGATCCCTACATTGCACCCACATCCAACAGCATATCTGCCCTTATAATCACCAATTGACCTACCAGTACCCCAGCACGCCAAAAATGAACACATCACTCGACCGACGTATTACCCATTGCGATTTTATACCTTGCAGACACCCAGCGTACCAACGAACCCCAGCATCCGGACTCTAACCACCCGCGATTAGTATAGTCCATTAAAAATGACGCCGACGCGTCGATTTTGGAACGTCCGAATAATATAAGTTCAATTCATCCTGCATGTACTGTTCCTGTTCCCGACCTTACTGCTCCGTGCCTTGCTGTTGCCGTTCCATCTGTCGACTTTGTCGAATCTGCTGTCGCACATTCTCCACTTGTGTCGATAAAAGAATCGCCGATTGTCAGTAATCTATGGTTGCGCCACTTGACCGCCAAACCTTGCAGGATACCGCTCATACAACAGTTGTCAGATTTGGGGTGGCACCCTACCTGGCCCAGCGGGTGGTTCACAGCTGCCCCTGCATCACTGGCGCCTGCATCCGGGGCGCCGCTGCTACGTGCTGCTGTACATCCGCGGCATTGTACACGGGATTCGCCTGTCATGACCCTATCCGACTTACCGCCGACCCTATTGACGGCCGTACATAACCCTGGACTGGACCCTTAGGCCTATCGCGCCTTCCCTGAGATTACGCCCTACGCCTCGCCGGTCGAATCTCCACCTCACTTCACCTGAAGGCCCTACCACCTGAACATACCCTGGACCTGGTGCTGGTCCTTTCCTCCTACTCGAGAAGCCTATTGCACTGTCAACCTCTCCGCCTTCCTCTCAACCTTCTCTCGGCTATCTGCTTCGCGTCAATCCGTTGTGTCCTCCTCGGTGATAACGGCACCTCACCAGATCCGAACGCCACCGAAAGAAGTGTCACCAAACCTGCTTCACGTATTGACGCTGAACGCATCCCATGTGCTACCAGCTCCTTTCCGTTTCCTTTTGGAGGCCACGTTTCCTGCTCCGTCACTAATTTCTACTCTTTTTCGCTCGCTTGGGCTCGGTTGTTGGCCCAGGTTGTGATTCAGCCCGCGTCTGCTCTTTGCTCAAACCCGCTTGGGGTTCAACCTGCGCCGCCGATTGCGTATCCATCGCCAGTCCTAGTTTTCTCTGCTGATCCACCAGCAGACAACCCTTACACAAATCTAACGCTCTCCGACTAATCTCCGCAATCCTTGCTAACTCATCTCAAAATACTCAATCATCTCCGCCATTGAATGCCGAGTTCCTGCATCCATCGAAAATTCTGGCAGCTCTGTTTCCCTCTTATTCTCCGGATACGAATAGGTTTAGCAAACCAGGCGGACAGCCTTGCTGCTCTTATCGTATGCGCAATAAACTGCCGATCTGTTTCCCGTTGTAGTTTCTTTTGCAACTGTTGCAAGGACGTTTTGCTCGGCCTCTCGCTGCCGGATCCCCTGGTTGCATTGCCTGCAAATTCTGCCGTTCAAACCGCTTCCGTATATAATGTGTGTTAATTAACGGTTTGTGATCTTGTCGAGTATCAGAAACAAAACAAATGATTTTCTGTTACTTTTAAATTTATGGCATTTAATCTATAAAAATGACAGTTATGTACGCAACATTATTTGGCTTCGTTTATCAGCATATATTCTGGGAATGTGCTGATACAAAAATTTTGGCTGATGTCGATTCTTATAGCGAAATTTTGCCAATGCATTTCCAACTTCAGCACGCTATACTTAGTAAACAGATAGGATACTACATTACGTACATCATTAAGCGAAGATTTAGTAATATTTGGTTTTAAATGCGAAATTTAAATAGTTATTACTGCGTTTCTGATTCAGGTCGATGTTACTGTGGGAGGTTTAACGGGTCCAGATGTTGTCAAATGCAGTCGTGGCGTGTTTGTAAAACCAGACAAATCATTATCTGACGCTACTGCTTCGGGTAAATCGTATGACGCAATTGTGATACCTGGAGGTGCTGGCGGTGCTAATGCTATTGCTGCGGTAGGTGTTGTGCACATATTGTGGTATTATTAGATGTTTTACTGTTTCAGGTGTATAAAAACGGTTAACATCTAACGAAACGTTAAATTATAAATTACAGGTGCATTTCGGATTAGTGTATGACCTTCTCTCTCCCTGTTAGATAGGAAATTTTCAAAATGTGATACATGTTCATTTTTGTATTGGAATATCTATCGGTTTTCCATAAGTTATTTAGTGTTCAGATCTTTTGGCGTAACAATGAGGAAGATAAATGTACCAGTTTTCGCCATTTCGATAAACAATATGGTGTATCATCCTTAATATTTCAGTCACCGGATGTAGGGAAAATTTTAACTGAACAAAACGCAGCTGGACGCATTGTAGCTGCAATTTGCGCTGGGCCAACTGCACTCAATAGTCACAAAATCGGTACTGGTAAAACGCTAACTTCGTTTCCTGCTTTTAAGGATGCCTTATCAGCTGCAGGTCAGTAGTTCATATTTTATTTTGCGTGTTTTACTGAAATACGTTTTTTGGCAGGAATTGCATTAAATTTTGGCTTATTACAGTTCATGTGCCTGCAAAATGATGTTCTGGTTCAATCTAACTCAGTACTGCAATTTTGCTTTGCTGCAATTTGTTTATCGCCTTAATTTGTTTGGAATGTTTGGTTTTTTGCAGGATACAAATACTCAGAAGAACGGGTAGTTAAAGACGGTAATATTATAACGTCTCGCGGACCCGGTACAGCTTTTGAATTTGCGCTACGCTTGGTTCAGGAATTATGCGGGGAGGAAAAGTCAAAAAGCTTAGTCGGTCCTATGTTAGTCAAGTTATAAACAATTTTTGCTATATACTATTGTTTCTTGGCCATATTGTATGTAGTGGCAACGTTATGGGTACAAATTAGTTTGATACAAATTAGTTTGATCTTTGTTTAAATTATCTGTGTTCGTCACAAGTCTAAAAGTATTTTTAAAACTCTCTTAACGAAAACATTTTTGCCCGTCTCTTGTGTATGCTGTCATATTGATCGAGTTATTGTGTCATCAGGCATTGCAAATCATCAACTTGGTTAGTATAAAATGATTTTCTGATCTTTTGTGTGTATACCTTCAGTTATTCGTGTCTTTCCCTTGGTATTAGTAAATAAGTGTTCGATAACTGTTCGTTTTGCTGAGCGTAAATTTAAAGTTAAATTAGAATACTATGAATTAGCTAACTAGGATTTCATTCAGTGGCCGCTTCTAAAATTTGTAACAAGGCGAGCATATACATTTCATAAAAAGGTGGCACCAAAAGTGCCGTTTTGGTACTGCAATATGGAAAGAAAGTCGCAGAAGTCTGGTATCGGATCCAGTATTTCTCGATGATGAATTCGATGAGGGTTTTCCACCCTCTCCAAGTTAATTTTTAGCCATCTTATGTTTTGCGACCGATGTACCGTAATTCGAAACCGTTTCGGAAAAACGAGGCAGTAACGCATTTTTGTTGAGAAAACGAAAACCTAAAGCAACGTTTTGTTGAAATTAAATCTATCAGAGAGGGTTTCTGCCCCGTTCACCTTCCTCAATTGAAAGGATCCTAACCAGGGCCCATGTTTATATATTTTTAGGGTCATCCCCGTTTCTGGTCGGTCTGTAAAAGAGTAGGCTTACATTCTAGACTACATTTTATTTGCTTGACTATTACGGCCCTAACCTGGATGCACAAATATGAGCAGCAAAGGTTGCTCTCTGGTATTATCGCTGTCCCATGGGAAAACAAGACACCCCTGAAAATACGTGGGTCTATTACGTTATGATTGAAAAATTATCTACAAAGCGTAATAAGCACCAGGGTACAACCGGACGTCTGTCACCGGCTTCGGCAGAAAATCGGTTTCCGGCTCCGGTAGTTTTTGCCAGAGGTTCCGGCAATTGTTTCGTTTTACTTTTGTCGCAAACTTCAGGGAAAAAGTCCGCAATTACGCAAAAAAATAGCGTAAAACCAATCAAATAATTAACAACATGTGGCAGATATTGGCTAAAATTAACTAATTAAACGTCATTTTTACTACCTAATTTCGCCTTACTTCCGGCTCCGGCAAGTTTCGTTGACCTCGATGTTGAAGTATCCGCAGTTATTTTGATTACTATCAGCTTCCAAAGATGGCTTGATGTTTTTGAATTCACAACTACCGCCGCTCTTAACATAACAAGTGGAATTTACTGAACATAACGGAATAACATTTAAAACAAACGCCCATGACTCATAACGCACGTGTATATAAGAAATATGTTCTACAAGGGTTCTAACCAACTGGAACATTCCAAAAGCTATTATTGTTCGCCAGCTCTTAACGATTCTTTGTTTCAAGTGGTAAAAATCGGCGCATGAGGGCAGGGTGTAAGCCAGAAGCGGACCAGGCCGCCAGCCGAAATACATCGCAGCAGTTCCCTATGCCAGAGCCTATAGCGTTTAATATTTTTATGGGCCGTGTAAATTGCTTTATACACATTACTATGAGGACATTTTTCAAATCAATTTTGATTCTCTTTGCTTTTGGAGGGATATATGGGTTATCTTAAACCGTAGATATTTTTGCTACTTCCATTGTTATCCAAGCTCGCTAGACGCGTGCTTGTTATACAAGCCAGTAAGGGGAATCTGAGCGGTATTTTAGTGAAGGTAGAACGTACTAGCGAGGACTCGTAGCTCTTTACACCCGTCTGTCGTTGAAGCTCTTGTTGTTTTGAAGGAAGCTACACTGAACAAAATTTGGTGAAATATGACTGATAGGGTTATGTTTGTTTTGTGCTCCAAAAATATGATTGAAACGGATAGTGATCAAAGTAACGGAAAACGGCTATTGAATCATTAAAGTTTTAAAGGTGTTTTGTTTTTCTGAAAATAGCGGATCATCAAATATTTTTAAGATTTTGGATGAATTTTATGTCTTCCTGACAAACTGCATGATATATGTATATATGTGATTAATAACTAATTAATAACTAATTTGCAGCAAAAAACCACGGAATTTCCGGTATTTTTATAACGGAAACGAACATACACCATGATGAGAAGCTTCAGTTGCAAGCATAGCTAACTGAAAGTGAAAAACCCGCGTAAGATATGTTTTTGCCGGGATTGCTAAAAAGTAAAACAGTAATCCGGTACTGAAAATTATTTTAAATTCCGGTTCCTGTTCCGGCAAAACCTAGTTCATTTTGGAACCCTGCCATAACGGTTCACAAGCAACTTCGTCTATCAGGTACAATAAGCTGCATGCAAAAATGCAAAAAAATCGATCTCCAGCTAAGGTTAAGTTTTGCTGCAAGTGCAACAATTTTGGCAACGGAATTTTGCACTTTGGTAAAACTTATTCCTTCAGTAAGGTTGTTTGTAATTTGAGGACAATTTTTCAACTTGAAATTGTCGAGATTTTTCAAGAAGCTCAAATATATAGCCTCCGCAAAATTAAGTCTAAAAGTACGCCGATGCCTTACACAAAGTTATAACCTAACAACAAAGTTATACATAAAGAAAATTATGGATAAATTCCAACCCAAAGCATCAAAAACAACACACCGAATCCCATAAATATTGCAGCCACCAGAGCCATTAGCAATTCTTTCAGAAGGCTTCTAGTAAATTTATTCGAAGTAACTTCATACACAATAAACCATGCGGTCAAAAATATGCCGATTCCAAGAAGTGTTAACGTGAGATGTGGATACACGGCAGGATTCACTGGTCCAATATAGCGTGTCATTGTTGCGCCAACATCCACAAAACTATCTACAGTTGACATGGTTACTAATGGTTGCTTTTAGAACAATATTATTTAAATTCACAATCCAATTGATTTTAATTATACACCCTGTGATGTAGTAAATGTAGTTGCACGCACGTGCATGTCGCAAACGATGATGTGTTTAGTAAACACCACAGCAGTTTCAACCCTTCAACTTCGATTCATAGATCTTCTAATTGTTGTGGTGATACCATGCAAGTGAAAATATGCCGCAACGAAAAATCTTCTACTAAAAGAACAATCTTACCGATACATTGCACTCTTAATTTTTTTCTTAATACTATTATACTAATATCAGGGTGCAACCGGAGGTGAAAAATAGCGGAGCCGGAGGTCAACGAAACTTGACGGAGCCGGAGGTGAGACGAAATTATTAGCTAATTTTAGCCAATATCTTGAATATGTTAAGTTGTTTGGTTATACGTTAATTTTCCGAGAAATTTCGGACATTCCTTCCTGAAAATTGTGACGAAAGTAAAATGAAACGCATTAACAGATAAATTAAGGATCCGGCATTCTCGGTAGAAAAATTTTGCAGTTTTACATTCTGGATTGAAATTGTATTTTAATAAGTAAAATAGAAGATATTCGTGTGGCGAGGCCACATATTCGTTTTCTTTGAAAATAGATGTTTGTTTCCGTTATGGAATGATTCACTATTCTGGTAACTTCGGACATTTGTGCGCGGAGGCAGTCAAAATATCGAAATTTTGTATTGACATTCACGTTATGGCGGGACCTCCGGTAAAAATTGTACCGGAGCCCGACCTCCGGTTGTACCCTGACCAATGTCTATTTTGCAAAAGCATAGAGCAATTCTTCTGCACACATCGAAACATTAACGCACGTAAAATCTCTGGCAGCAGTTCTCACAGGCACATATCCATACTTCCGGAAAGGCAGTAATTGTATCTCCAAACTACGTTTAGGTTTAGACATTAGCAAATGTATCTTTAAACTACGTTTAGACGTTAATAAACATACTCTAGAATAACAACGTCAACTGCACACATTAAGTACATATTTTCGTAGTCAGACCTCGACGCCAAAAGACAGCGTTTGAGAAACATTTTACTGCAAAATATACTACAAATATATTATTACACAGACTACAAAACTATAGCACGATACTGCCATATGCAACAGAAAACAAGAATTAAAGCAAAAAAGGCATTCAGGTAATAAATATTGTCAGATCAGCTAATGCAGCAACCGAATTTTGACATTGGTGCCACTACACCACTATTATGCTTTTCAAACTTTATAAATAATATAATAGGTATTCCTAACGTGCATGTTTCTGACTAAAATTATATCAAACCTAGCGTACTACACAATTTGGCCATTCCAAGCGAATATCACTATACAACACTATTGCTGAACACTTTCCGCTTTTCGAACAGGTTGATAAGTTGTATTTTTAGCAAATAGATGAATACGCGAATAGAAAACAAGTCACTTGAAAGTAAAATAGATCATAAATATAAATGATACTCAAAGCCTTGTGCCGGAGTTTGAAGTCCAAATCAAGTTTCCGCATATTATACAGAAAACGTTCAGCGCGTATTCTTAACATGCAGATTTCTGACTAAAATTACATCAAACCTAGCGTACTACCAAAATTTGGCAATGCCAAGCGAATATCACTATACAACACTATTGTTTAACACTTTCCGCTTTTCGAACAGCATCTTTCAAAACATTTTTTGCAAGCTTAGAAACTTTTTTAAATGACACATCATCGAGAATCAAAAATGTGCAGGCGTTCGTTCCGATGCGCAATGCAACACGGCGCTCATCATTTTGACTAAACCAGTATCTTTAGGCTTTTCAAGTCCGCGCATCAATCGTCGTTTCATAACGTTGACAAATTCTTTGTTGCTGAGTTCACCATCTTCTAAAACAAACGATTAAAAAATTGTGTTCATTAGCGCGAATAGCAAAACCGTCTGCTGTACGGGATAAAATTATTTACATAAAGACTGAATAGCACCAGCTTTTGCAACGTTAACCACCTTAGGCGGATAATATCCAAAGTTTTCTAGAATGGTTTGCGGTGGCATTCGGAACCATAATGTACAAGCCGTAACAACCAAAAACCATTCTCGCGCAGCAGCAAAAGAACCATACCACCTAAACCCTAAACAAAAAAAGGCGAACTTACGATTTTCATCGAACAATTTGTACACAACTGCAATAACTTCATCCCGAACAACAACATTCGCTACCGTATAAGCTACATGTTTCAGCGTTGGTGGATCCACCGACGCCCCAGCCATGTGATAAAACGTCAGTGCAGTATCAACATCGTTTATGTGATTAAGAAAGTGGAAAAATTTCATCACATCATCAAATGTTATACCCTAAACATGAGCAGTATACATACAGATTTAAACGTGATGCATACACCATCAAATTCATATTAAAGGCAAAAACCAATCTTTCCCCAAAACATATTATTAAAGTCCAGCTCACACATGCACGTTTTTGTGCAAGCCCAAACGTAACGTTTCACTGCTCACAATAAAAGAGCAAATAAAAGCAACATAAACTAAACGTGAGAAATGTAAGCAAACTAACCTCTGTGACTTCATCTTCGTCAGCCATCATTCTCTTCACTCTCTTCAACATGCGTTTACGCTTTTTTTCTGGCAGCCCAGAATGCATCAAAAGCATTTCGCCAAATGCTACTTCAGAAATTCTTCCGTTTTCACCGGGATCGCGACGATTAAACTTTGGAGAAAATTAAAGTAAGGCAAAACATTACCACAACTAATATTTTCTTAGTAACTTCCTGACAATACTCCAAGTGTGCATCAGAAATTTTATACCAACTCAGTCGAATTCTTGCATATATAAGGTTTTGAAGTATTGCGCTATGCACTTAAAATGATGTCATACTAGCGTTAATGAAATATACCGTTCTATAATCATTGTGAGAAACAGATCGGTTTAAAATAGTTGCACAACGTGATTTTTGATCTAGTGCTATGGAAGTATTTCTGGCACAGCAAACGTATTTTTGGCACAAATTGAAAAATGAAACACCTAGGCACATACCTAATACTACACGTTACTACATCTCCCAAAAATAACACCAAAAATTTACCTCAATCCACAAAATATCGTTCGACAACTGTTGCTGGAAATCTAAAAACCTATCAATCGTTAATTTCTGATCAAGCTCGGGGCCGAAAAAGAATGAAGCCAGCGCCGACCCAGCAGCTCCTTTAATCGTCGACCCAGTGTTGGAATGATCTCGATGGCGATGTCCAACGCTGGTTTGACCTCTAATCACAGACTCAACCTGAAAATGAAAATAATAAAATCTAAGTCAGATTTTCTGCCACAGAATACTCCAACTGTAGCGGTACCAAAATCACAGTTAGCTTTGACGCACTCATACAAAAAATCATCAAATTCGTCACACTTGTGCCACTTAGCTAAAGTTACTTTCAAAAATACTCACGATACTCGAAGGCAATTGTAATACTCGAATGTCTGTTAGGACAATAACTTAACTCAGAGATAGCGTTGAAAAACGCTTGGTTGGCTCAAGAGCTAGACTCACAAAAACATAGTAAACTTCAAACGGTCCACGTACATAATGTAAATCGCACCTGTAGCACCGACAGCACTTTGTTGCAGAACGTGAGCCGAACCCCCCAACTTTCCAACTTAAAATTTGTGCAGCTCATTTTTAAACACGTGACTCGACAGGTTAGCGAGCATTTTGTTAACTTGTACGCAAATGTTTAAAACTTTTAAAGGTTTCCAATTAATTCTTAGAAATCGGCTAACTTTTCGATTCACGGTTATAAAAGGTAGCCGCAAAAATTTTGAGTTAGAAGATGCTGGGATTCAGTTAATGTTCAGGCGCAAAGTGCTACCGGTGGTACAGGTGTGATTTAGTTTGTATCGTAGATCGTTCGGCGATCATTGTGGTCGTGCGAATCTGCGCTTGAGTCATCCAAGCAAATTTGAACGTGAGCTCTAGGTTACCTACTTATCATCTTGACAAACATGTGAATTTTACAAATTACTTCCGGGTAGTGTGGTCATAATTTTCGAAAGTGATTAAAACAATAGGAAGTGTCAAACTACTGAGTATTATAATTACGTTCAGCGATTGTGTTTATTTCTGGGAGTGGCTGCCACCTAACTGTGTCACTGTCACGTGTAAAAATTTGAGAATTTTCGGTTATAAGCGCGCTGAAGCTAACTGATTTTTCTTCACTAGTCATGAGTTGGTTAGTTGTGTGCTTAGGCATCCAGAAGTATTAGAAGACGTTCTTTGGAGCGCCGATCGTCGATACTGCATCGCTGGCTATTTCAATCTTCTTACCCTTTCGAACTCATGAAAATCTAATTCACCGTCTCCATTTAAGTCAAACATTTTGAACGCAATTGCAAAATGACGTTTTGATGCTAAAAACCAAAGGACAATTGTGTATTAGCTACAAAATCTCTGTGTGTGCTGGCTAAAGTGAAAACTCCATTTTATACACTAGCAATTCAACGGTAACAGATAAGTGGCTGCGTACTGATTTGCTGGTATAATACTAAAACACAAAACGTATAGTACCCATTAACTATTTAGAACATTTTAGAAATCACGTAACAATTATTCTCGATAATATACTATAGTTATACTTGCGTCTTTCGACATAAAGAAAGTTTGCTTGCGTGAAAATAATCCAACTAAACAATCAAAATAATTCTAAGTAAAACAGGCACACTTGACAACACCGTAAGCAGGAAGACATAATCAGTAAACGATATTAAACCGTGCTCTTCGCCAAGTTTAAAGAAGATGCTATCTTTGTCAAGATTTGATTCCAGCTTGTCTTTCTGAAACAAAGCAACAACTGCAACGAAACTAAATACCTTCAAAATGTTGACCATCAAATGTTGACTATCAGGGATAGACCGGATATTCGCATCCGGTTCAGTAACTGGCAAATAACATATATCCACATCCGGTGTAAACCTACCAGATACCGGAACTGTTTTACAATTATACAAGGTGAGGTCTTCAACATTTTGCTGAGATTGAATTTCTAGGCAAGTCAAGATGTTCGACTTTTGATACGCTGAAGTCAAATCAAACTCACCAAACATATTGTATATTGCGCTACTCAAAATGTTCAAACAGAGCACATGTTTAGATCACTATCAGCTTATTTAAAGTGTATTCGACCAATTCAAAACCATTTGGCTCGAAATAACTACATAAATAAATGAAAAAATATACCGTTTAAAAATATTGTGCTTCACATACACTAAAAACCAACAGCTTAGATAAATTCCTTACATTGTATCTGTTGAAAATGTCAAGGACGCTCCCGGAAGTATAAAAAGCTGCTCAAACATGATCCTCATATTAAAAAGAAAACCTTTTTCAACTGATTCGTAAACATACTTTAGGATCAAACCGACGAAACTGATCTAATCCCAAACCTGAAACACGTTAACACTGAAACAATTTCGTTTTAAATTTTAAAATGTGTGAAATAGTGGGGCATCGCCGCCACAGGCGAGAACCGTGAATACCACGGAGTGACAACTGTTACCTCCCCTCCAAAAAACGAATTTCAACACAAGTAAGCAACAAACGACGGGTTATTTTATGTTTAGAAATAAAAACTGTGATAACCGCGTGCTAAGACGTATATATCACTAAACATTAACGACTTCCTAGTCAAACTAATTGAAATTGAAGCAATAATAACAATAATTTACACCAGGCACAACTTACCTTCCGGCTGAATTACATCCGGCGTAATTGACCGCACAAAGTCTTCCGGTGTCATATAAACTTCAAACTGATGTTCATGACCGGGGCGATCATCGTAGATCTTCAACGTTGCAAAATATCGGAAAATTTTGTCTGGAGTTGAATATGCGCGAATACGATTTTCATACTCTGATATCTGAAAAACAACCAATACTGCGTAATTACTAACACAAAGTATTACACTCAAACTTATATAATTACAGATTTCTAGTTTAAATTAGATTGAAATGAAGAGTTTTCACAAAAAAGAATCTGTAATTACATACTTCTCTCTTTTACAAAAATTTATGCAGGCGCGAACAAAATACATGTCTCGTATTCAAACAAGGAGGACACAACACCATATAGAGGGATAAAATTTGTTGCAAAATTAATTGAAAACAAAGTAAAACTTAACCGCACAGGTTGGAAATCAGCTCGTACCGACGTACGCTAATCGGTATATCTTTTACAGATCTTACCAAACACTTCCGCCTTGTATTACGTTACGTATGTCAAAATAGCTTTAAAACAGATGAAACCATTTGGATCTTGTTGTCTAGGCCCTAAACCAGCTCAACATGTAAGATATGGCTGAAACATCTTATGATGGTTATCTTAAACTTTTTTAGAACAACCTCTGACACTCTACGACAATACAAAACTACGCTAAGATTCACAAAATATTTCAGTGGCCACAAACCTTTTTGTCTCGAAAACCACGATGTTTCTTTTTCCTCGGGGTTGCAGGCTCCGATTCTTGTTCTTCCTCGTTGGTGCTATCTTCACTTTGACTCAAATCTAATTTTGCCTCAGGTTTTGCATCTGTATCACCCTTTTTGTTAGCATCATACTAAAATTGTTAATATAAATCAAACTATGGCCACGGCCTATAAAACGTTAACGTTTCATGCTTTTAATTTAATAAAACTGTACATACATCTGAACGCATCATTTTGTGAACACTGAAAAGTTTGCGCTTAACGAACCAAAGCAGCAGTTAAATGTGCGTAAGCGTTGATTAACATAAAGTCAAACAGGTTAGAAATATCAAAAACTCATTCTGTGTTGGGTTCAAACTTTAAGAAACTTGGCATATAATCATTACCTAATTTGTCCAAAAATTAATCTCACCACCAAGATGTTACTGAGTTGCAACTAAGCACAACACCACACACTCCTAAATTTAACAACTGAAAAAGCAAACATAATATGCACAATATACAGACTACAAGGGTTCGACTAAATATTCATTTACCGGATACGGTATATATAGCATCTGAAATTAACTGTTAGCTTGTTTTGTGGCCCATTCTGAACCGAAATCAGATATCTGGCAACTACCACAACATACCCGATGTGCTTGGCTTTCGTCATGGCTTTGAACATCATCATCATCATCAGAGTTCTCGTCGTCTTTTTTGTCTTTTTTATTTAACGTTGCCGCGTCTGCTTGCAACCAGTTTATAAAATCATTAATCATTCTGAAAATACCCGACATATATTTATATTCGATGGTGTAAACCACGTTAAAGGTCAGACCCCGGAACCACAGCAGTATGTAGCGTTGCCTTCACATGCAATATTTATTTGGCCCATGTTACTTTTAAGGACATTCAGCTTTCCCTAGGTACCATAAAATATACGTGGTTATTGAGCGAAGCGTAACTCCGAGCGAAGCTCGGAGTTTCGCGAAGCGTTTTATGTTTTGTACTTGGGGGTCGAAAGGTGGATGTCCGTCCGTCCGTCTGTCCGTCCGAAAAGAATCTCAGGAACGGCTGAACCGATTTTGATAAACTTTTTTTTGTTTGAAAGCCAATTATCCTGGGGTGTTAACCTCGCATTAGGGTTTTAAAATTTTAAGCCGTTTATTAGCTACAGGCTAATTTGCATAATTAGTTAAGCCTAAATTAGGACTTTCCACAATACTTCACTAATTAATACAGTTAGAAGCAATCTAATTTTAGCATTAAAGGGTTCTTGGGTGCGAGAATCTGCGTAGACTGTTTACAAACCTCCAAAACCGATAATTGAGCAGTTAGCTAATAGATAATTTGCATGTTAGCATAGTTTATAAGCCTAAATTAAGACATTTTACAATATTTCGCTAATTATTAAGGTTAAAAGCAATATAATTTCAGTACTAAAGGGTTTTTGGTGCGAGGAATTTGAATAAATGGTTTATAAACATCCAAAACGGATAATTGAATAGTTAGCTAATAGCTAATTTGCATATTAGCTTAATTGACAGAACAAAATTAGGACTTTTTAAATTATTCCAAAAATTATTAGAGTGGCTGAAGGTTTTTGGGTGCGAGGAATTTGAATAAATTGTTTACAAACATCCGAAACCGATTATTGAATAGTTAGCTAATAGCTAATTTGCATATTAGCTTAATTGCTTACGTGCGTTCGAGCTTCGCTCAATAAATGTAGTCCCACTACGACTGGTGATCATTTAATTTTTCGCTGTATTTTTAGCGTGCTCAAGGTTTTCGTGCAAAAATGTGCTCAACTCTCGCTCGCTTACTTAAGTTAAAAGTAGCTGAAACCGTATCGGAACTTGAACTTCTTGACTTGTCCAGATATATAATCGCAGTAAGATGTTAAAGAAAAGCAATTTTATTATATTCCGCACCATAACCGAAAACATCCGGTATCCGGTATGTTTATATATACCTTATACCGAAACTGGATACGGATATCGGCTTTTGCAGGATATTAAACCGGAACCGAATATCTGGTCGCACCCTTGTCTCGATCTCAGTAACGGTTTTTTGAGTCAGTAGAAGTTAACATTATTGAAGTAAGTGATGCTTGGTAAATAATATTTCGCTGTGAATCTGTGAATTTCCATAGTTACGCAATTGTTATTAAATTTCCTTTTTTTC
Organism: Enoplolaimus lenunculus; assembly: GCA_030248215.1. NCBI lineage: Eukaryota > Metazoa > Nematoda > Enoplea > Enoplida > Thoracostomopsidae > Enoplolaimus > Enoplolaimus lenunculus. Next base: position 210,692 of record JASANG010001984.1, on the reverse strand, counting down.
GGTGATGACCAATAATTGACCTAAACCGAGACTTTTCATGGACAGGCTCGGTAGTCAGGTCTCGGTCTCGGTTTTAACCAAGACCGCCTATTCCTGGCTAGGATTAAGGCTATTACGTATTTTTACTTAGGCTTTGGATGAGTTATAGACTTATTTTAATCTAGACTGACGCATGGGCATAAGACACGGTAGAAAGCGGAACTGGATTATACTGGAATCGGAATCGGAACAGCAAAGTTATACCGGAATCAGAACAGCAAAGTTATACCGGACTCGGAACAGCAACGTTATACCGGAATCGGAACTAGAAATTTTGTGACTATAAGGATAATTTCTATTAACACGTATAATATTGATTTAGGGTGTCTGTTGGCAAGCAACAATTCTCAGGAACGCTGCATGAACTACGTAATTAGTAACTGTCAATCATTTTTAGGTTTTGTAAAGCCAAACTACGATCAATTATTGATAAGTGAAGTCATCGACAACAATATATTAGATAAATGATGCAGAATTTTTATGCAACATATACATGACAACAAGTAGGCCTAAGATTAAAATGTCAAAATTCCGATTCCCACTGATTGTGCAATAGGAATCGGAATTCCGCTTGCAACCGGGAATAAGAATATGCAGATATATAACGGTGGTCAGTTATATCAGATTTTCCAGCGTTATTGTAATCCAATTCACATCTCATGTATGACAGAAAGAAATATGTAAACGTAAGTCAACTATTTCATGGTAAGTTGGCATAAAATACAAATGACAAATGGTGGTTTCAATTTTATAAAGTTTTAAAAACACCCGGCAAGTTAAATATCACAGCCTTTTGTCGGTTTTTCGCCGGAGCCGGATATTCGGTGGCACTCTGATATATACGTACAAATTGTAAATACCAAGCCACATCGAAACAAAATCCCTGAACGGTGTGTAGAAAATAAAAACAGAATAAAAGTGGTCTTTAGCTGAAATTTCGGTGAATATATAATAAACCGAAACCAACCAAAGAATTGAAGCAACAAATGCTTAATAATTTGACAAAATAATATTTTATTCAATTTTTCCCTTATGAAAAAGCTGAAGTAAAGTATAACTAGTTTAGTATCCAAAATGCTTACTCCAAAAGAAAGTGGCTGAAAATTTTCAAAAACTGAAAAATAGTTTGCACGAAATATAGTAAATTATACGTATATTGTTGGAATCTCTAGTTCGAGTTGAGCCCGAATGAATCACAATTTCTGAAAAAATCAAGTTTTCTGTTTTTCCCTAATCCGAAAATCGCAAAATATATATTCTGTCAAGGACGACAGATATAGTCGACGATAAGAGCAGTTGGACAGTCGGGTTACGTGGCGCAGCGGTAACAGCGTGTGCCTGACACGCAGAAGGCCGTTAGTTCGAGACACCAAGTAACTCGCTTTTCTAGCTGCGTATTAAAAATGTCTGAAGTCCCGGTTCCTACCTAGACGGACATGGGGGCTACGCTATGAGCGCAATGGTAAAGTGCCGCGCAATGAACGCGCTATCCAGTCAAAATTAGGGTGGACGGTAAAGGGAACGGTCGACACATATAGTCGACGATAGGAACAGTTGCACACGCGGACTACGTGGAGCATGTAAGCAGTGAAACTTGCTTATCCTGGTGCGTATGTAATAAATGCAATGCGCATTGTGTTGTACAGTCGACACCTATAGTCGACGAGAAATGCAGTTGGAGAGGCGGGCTACGTGGCGCAGTGGTAGAGTGCTCGCTTAAGATCCATAGGCTGAGAGTTCGATCCCCGTTCTAGCCCGCTTTTCCAGCTGCTTAGTTGAAAGGTTTGATGTCCCGGTTCCTACCTAGACTGACATGGGGGCTACGCCGTGAGCGCAATGGCAAATTGCCGCGCTATGAGCACGCTATCTAGTCGAAAATAGGATGGACGGTCAAGGGACGACCCTGTTGAAAATAAGGGCATGTAAGCATGTGAAACATACTTGTCCTGGTGCGTATGTAATAAATGCAATGCGCATTGTGTTGTACAGTCGACACCTATAGTCGACGAGAAATGCAGTTGGAGAGGCGGGCTACGTGGCGCAGTGGTAGAGTGCTCGCTAAAGATCCATAGGCTGAGAGTTCGATCCCCGTTCTAGCCCGCTTTTCCAGCTGCTTAGTTGAAAGGTTTGATGTCCCGGTTCCTACCTAGACTGACATGGGGGCTACGCCGTGAGCGCAATGGCAAATTGCCGCGCTATGAGCACGCTATCTAGTCGAAAATAGGATGGACGGTCAAGGGACGACCCTGTTGAAAATAAGGGCATGTAAGCATGTGAAACATGCTTGTCCTGGTGCGTATGTAATAAATGCAATGCAAATTGTGTTGTACAGTCGACACATATAGTCGACGAGAAATGCAGTTGGAGAGGCGGGCTACGTGGCGCAGTGGTAGAGTGCTCACTTAAGGATCCATAGGCTGAGAGTTCGATCCCCGCTCTAGCCCGCTTTTCCAGCTGCTTAGTTGAAAGTTTTGATGTCCCGGTTCCTACCTAGACTGACAGAATAGTGGCAATAGCGTATGCCTGACACGCAGAACGCCGCTAGTTCGAAACACTAAGTAACTCGCTTTTCCAGCTGCGTAGTAAAAATGTCTGAAGTCCCGGTTCCTACCTAGACGGACATGGGGGCTACGCTGTGAGCGCAATGGTAAAGTGCAGCGCAATGAACGCACTATCCAGTCGAAGATACAGTGGACGGTCAAGGGACGACCTTGTTGAAAATTGGGGCATACAAGCATGTCAGACGTGCTCGTCCTGGTGTAAATGCAATATATGCAATTGCAGATTGTATAGTTTGCTAGCCGGCAGCATACGGTCGACAGATATAGTCGACGATAGAAGCAGTTGGACAGGCGGGCTACGTGGAGCAGTGGTAACAGCGTATGGCGGACACGCAGACGGTCGCTAGTTCGAAACATTCCCATGCCTGTAACCCACTATTACAGCAGCGTAGTATAAAAGGTCTGAAATTCCTGTTCCTACCTACACTAACAAGTATATATGACAATTATGAACTAAAAAGCTACATTACCAAACCGTGACATATAAAATAATATATATACTTACGACTCAGAATCTGCAAGTATGTTGATGCTGCAAAATAGTATTACTCCAAATATTACAAAGTTCATCGATTCCCACGAGCTTTCTTTCGCATGTGCAAAATTGCCGTAACCGTACGCACGATGGCCCGAAGGTCTGGGTGGACGTTTTCCTGGCGGTGGTTTTGTTGAATGAGGTGGCGGTAGTGAAGCCAGCGCACGGCTGTTTAACTGAAAAAGGTCAAAGGCCAAAAAATTATAAATTAACGCGCAGCATTGGTCCATGCTTGCGAGACCTGACCGTTATATATCAAGCACATGAAAGCCACCGTCATCTTAACACACCTAATGGTCTGTTGCTAATATACATAAATGTGACGGATGGCAAGAGACCAGACACAGTTGCGAAATATCATAGATCACAACAACCCAGATTGGTTGCCTCATTATAAAACGTGATATCCCGTCTGTCGGTATATGCGCACGGTAAATTGTATGTAACAAAAATATGAAGTTGTTGCAATGACCACATGGTATAGTGGTAGCAAACTTGACTCGAGTGCAAGAGGGCCGAGGTTCGATTCTCGGTGTTGTACTTAACTTTCGGCTAACCTTCGAACAGGTGTCGTAGCAGACCGTACCTCCAGTTAAACAAACGTAATAAAGAAATCTAATTAATTCATAACCAGTAAGTATAATGTTAATATTACAGTACTCACTTTGGTGTGACCCAAAAGCGTGAGATTAAGTGCATCGCATTTCGGACAATTTGTGCGGGATAAAACCCGCAAAATCAAACGCGAAGAAGGTAACATTTCTTTTCGCTCTGTAATTAACCAAACCCAAAAAAAATATTTTTATGCATCGACAAGCGGTAAGAGGTCAGAAAATACGTTAGTTTTATGCTTCAGTCATAAATCACTAGTTTGAACTTCGATTCAAATCCCTTGCGAAACATACAGGTGATGTACAAACCAAGTATACACTAGCTATGATAATAAATTTGCTTTAGCAATTCACATTTTTTGTAACATAGGTAGTAAAACCATAAGACATCAGTAAGACAACCAATGTTACTTTAATGGCCGAAACAGCAGACTAAGCGTATTTCTAAATCTAAGCCTAAGCTTAAGCGTTCCAAAATTGTGTTCCTAAGCAAAAAGCGTAAGAGTAAGCAAAAAATGTAATCTAGAATCTAAACCCACTATTTTATAGACCCACCAGAAACCTGGACGCACCTTGAAGTAACATGGGCCAGTAAGACTATAATAAGTTAAATGAAAACCAGCTCTAAAGCAAAAACAGGCTTAAATCATGTCTCAGCTATCCAGCCATGGGTTTTATATTTTCGTGTTGTTCTGTTCCAAAAATCTGTGTTACTGGTTTTTAGTTTATTTGCTGACGTAGCTGATTTCTCACTCTTTCAGAACGTACATTTTATATTTTGGAATTCTGCTTCGTCAAGCAGAAGCTTGTTACCTCCATCATTTTTAACCCTATTAGCTCCTTCCTGAACTTTAAAAAATCTGATAGCTAGTCCGAAATTAAGTTCTCCACTCAGGTTATCATGATTGCAAAGTGGAATTTTACAAGTTGATTGTCGTTGGAATTGAGCTCCTGTCTTCGTAACTTGGTACATTCGTTTCTGTATTATAAATAATACGAACCTCGAAAGCTTTGCATCTCAAAATGCAGCATTATTGCTATCTATTAGGCGCAGCACTGCCGGTTTCCGGCGAACCTATCGATCGGAACGTGAAAGTAAATGAGTTACAGATGTCCATGTCAATAACTTGACACTATTTATCTCAGGGTTCTAATAGCAATTAATCGAACGAGGGCCGTACAATGGATATGTCGACGTTTAATAAATTTTTGTATTTTTTTGTATTTTTTAAATAAAATATATCGAACCGTGTAATGCGCAAACAGTGACCAACAAACAAACAATTCACTGAAGGAATATGAATCACATTGAACGATTACAAATTTACAATTCTTATTGACATCCAAGATATTATATCTTAATATTATACGTTGTATTGTTGGTTTAAAATTGGTAACCTGGTAGGCAAAATGTACTGATTTATAATTGGCCTCCCTTTCAAAAATTATTAAACTTGTGACATGCCGATACATAGAGACAAGTAATAACCTGAACCGTCATACCCTAGCTTACACAACTTATCACATGGTGACCACGATAGGATCGCAATGGCAAACTACCGCGAAAGAACCAAAAATACGTAAGTTGGCGGCCAAGGGCCGACCTTGCAGAAAAACCGGAGGATGTCACATGCGGATGCATAGAGACAAGTAATAACCTCATGCTGATGCTGCACATCGGTAAAAATCACTGCAACATATGTAGTGCCTTCATTTGCAGCAGCAGTAAAAACATGGAAGAACCAAGATACATGTGTATAATGATAATGTTGAGGTTCTTATAAGGCATGAAAACAGAAAAACTCAGTAGTTGATTTGAGGCGGCGTGACTCAGTAGATAGCGCGCTGGACTGATAATCTGTCGACCGAGTTCAAAACCTCCTGGGAACGTGCCTCATTTTCAGCTGCTCACTTAGAACCAAAAACCGTCGTGCCCTAGGCTACCCAACTTATCGCAAAACTTACTATTTTTATCCAGCTTTATCCTAAAAATATCGGCAGATGGTGAGTCGATATCCGCGACAGGTAATGAGGAGCAACAATTTACTATTTGGAAAGCTAACCTATGTTTTAGGACATTTTTGATATATTTTCATTTTATTAACTCGTGTTACATTGTTTGAAGCAAATTTAAAGAAATCATGTCAAAATCGAAGTCATTTTTTGTACAATACGATAATCAAGTAACAGGTCACGCTTTATTTCGCGTAGTTCCAGTGATACTAATTTAGCAAACTGCAAATTTTACATAAAAGAAAAATCTTTAAAATCACCATTTCGTTTTGAAAAACGACGTTAGGTTTCTAGTGTTATATAATCTATCCTTAAATAAATACAGTGGCCAAACCTCCGAATTAAATTCCAAAAGGGTCTGTATGTGAGTATATCTCATAGAAACAAGTAACGGCTTCTTTAAGTGTTATGGACCATACAACCTGCAGAACGCGCGAGATTCCAAAACAGAACAATAATATGAAAATTTTAGATTATTACTAATGTTATACGCCAAGATTTTTCACACAGTTGCTTATTTTCGTAATTTCACTGAACATATTATATCCGATAGACTAGTATTTTCATTAACGGTTTTACTTTGGCGCAATTTGTTTGATTTTAGAGAGTTCAAGGATAGTTGTATTTTCTCGTACCATTCACACAACTTATTAATATATTGTATATTGATATATTTCAATCGAATGTATCGTTCCTAGCTACTAATTATCATACATTTCAAAGAAAATTACTAAATTTGTGCCGAAAACAAAGCATGGAGTAATAAATTCACAGCCCGTTGCTGGTTAAGGTATTATACGAACCGCTACGATTCGTTGATTTATTGAGCGAAGCGAAACTCCGAGCGAAGCTCAGAGTTTCTCGAAGCGTTTTATGTTTTGTACTCTGGGGTCGAATGGTGAATGTCCGTCTGTCCGTCCGAAAAGAATCTCAGGAACCGCTGAACCCATTTTGATACACTTTTTTTTTGTTTGAAAGCCAATTATCCTGGGGTGTTAACCTCGCATTGGGGTTTTAAAATTTTAAGCCGTTTATTAGCTACCGGCTAATTTGCCTAATTGGTTAAGCCTAAACTAGGACTTTCTAAATTATTTCACTAATTATTACATTAGAAACAATCTAATTTCAGCATTAAAGGGGTTTTGGGTGAGGGTGAGAGGAATCTGTATAGACTGTTTACAAACCTCCAAAGCCGATAATTGAGTAGTTAAATGGCTAATTTGCATATTAGCTTAATTGACATGACAAAACTAGGACATTTTAAATGATTTCGCTAATTATTAGGGTTTACTGAAGGGTTTTTGGGTGCGAGGAATCTGAATAAATTGTCTACAGGCACACTAAACCGATTATCGAATACTTAACTAATAGCTAATTTGCATATTTGGTTAATTGATAAGCCTAAATAATGGCTTTTTAAATGATTTCTCAAATGATTAGGGTTACTTTAGGGTTTTTGAGTGCGAGGAATCTGAATAAATTGTGTACAAACCTCCAAAACCAATAAATAAATAGTTAGCTAATAACGAATTTGCGTACTAGCTTAACTGCTAGCGTGTGTTCGAACTTCGCTCAATACATATAGTCCCACTGCGACTGGTATTAAATTATATACTGCAGTTTGTTTTAGGGGTAGCTATATTACTCAAAACGGGTACCTAAATTTGTTAGTTCAGTGTAACTATGCCTGCCACCGTTAAACAACCAGTGTGCTTAATTGTCATTGATGGATGGGGCATATCGTCTGAAAAAGAAGGTGAGTATAAACTTATATAACACATCGCATGGTCGGAAGCTTCCAATCGTTCGTTTTAAAATATGGCAACACTACAGTTGGAAATTAATAAAGGCTTATGTACTTATCTAGTTAAAACTGCAGCTGAAAGTTTTTGTTTTTTACGCAGTCGTATATATATGCTGGTAACCAGCAGCTCGATGTAAGCAAGTGATGTATGCTTGCCATATGGCATGTGCAGCAAAATGGACAGTATGTTATATGCTAAGTCGACAATTAGGGGCAAGCTGCGTTGTGTAGTGGTATAGCATTCTCTTACCCTACGTCACTGGTTCCAGTAACTGTTCAATTGTCTAAACTTCCCCTTGTTAAATGAACTGACATAGTGCCACGCGTTGAACATGGTATTTCGTCGAAACTAAGATAGGCAGTCAAAAAACGACCTTGCAGAAAATTGGGGCATGCAAGCACTAAGCATGTGCTACCGTTGGCCTACGTAGTGGTAGAGTGTTTGCCTAAGGATCAGTTGTTTGCTAATTCGAACCCATCCATAATTCGGTTTTCTAATCGATAAGTAAAAACATCAGAAATTCCGATAGTACCTATATTACATAACTGACAATCGGTGCAAAATGGCATCTGTCATTTCAATTATTTCAGAGAACTGTTACTTTTTGTTTAGGTAATGCTATCCTTAACGCCAATACGCCTAACATGGACAGGCTTATTGCTGCGAATTCATGCGAAATTGAAGCACATGGAATACACGTCGGCTTACCAGAAGGTCTCATGGGAAACTCGGAAGTTGGACATTTGAATATTGGCACTGGGCGAGTTATATATCAAGTGCGTATGCGCAATGTAACCTTTTAATATCAGGTTGTATTTGTGAAAAATTCAAACATGTATTAAGTTCTGTATATGTGCATACGTGCACACACGTAATTTTGTCAGTTTCTAAAAGCTTGCTGTTGTCTGCTATGTGCTGTTTAGTGGGTTAAGACTGTACCCCTGTTCAGCATTGTTACCGATCGATTCTGCGAAAATGTGATTTATGACTTGACGATTTATACACGTAACAATTGTACAGTACGTTGTTTTACATTCTTGCTTGCTACTTTTTAGGACATTATATTGATAACCAAAACGATTAGCGAAGGACGTATCACTGAGTCAGAAACTTTTATGAATGCATGCAATAACGCAAAGGCAAAAAATGGGCGTCTTCATTTGCTTGGTTTGGTGAGATTGTGATATATGTCGCTTAGAATTATCGGTTTGAGAATATGTAATGGATATATAATTGTAATTAGTAATTAGTATTTTGGGTAATGACACAAAAACTCCCTTCGCAATTTATAAAGATCGTATAGCCATTTTCCGTAGTGCTGGCGCTACCCTTGGCACCTACTGCTAGTACTATTTTTCTTCAGATGTTATGCAACCGCTAAATTCACTCCGTATTTAGTGGAGGCCAAGCTGAAACCATGTACCATTTTCGAAAACAGTTTCACCCTTTTTCAAATTACGAACTGTGCAAAAACTTGTTATCTATTTGAGCCGAAATTATTTGAATTTGTTGATTTTTACAATTTTCGGTGCAAAATATTACTTTATTAATGCGATCTGTAGGTGAGCGATGGTGGCGTTCATTCACATATGGACCACATGTTGGGTATGGTAGATGCAGCGAAAAAAGTTGGAGTACCGCATACATTTGTGCAATTTTTCGGAGACGGGCGAGATACCAGTCCTACCAGCGGAGGTAACTGTAAGATTATGATAATTTGCTTGATTCTTGTTTTGTTCGTTCAACACAACTTTGAGAGGTACACGGAATTTCTCAAAGCCAAAACCCGGAACCGAACGAAAAAATTTTCCGTGAAAATAACCGCACTATCCGGAACAGATACCACTCAACAGAACAATAAAGAATACATTTTGAAACTGATTAAAATGTCATAGGTTAAAATTAGGGCAAATTTCACAATAATTTTGTCAACAGTGCAACAAAATATCTTATGTCAGAGGTCTAATACAAGGCATTTTAGAAGTGCCCGTTTGGCCCCAATTTTCGTCACACAAGACAGTTAGCAAGAGTTGGTGATGTCTGAAACAAGAGTATGCAACTCACGTTCTAATTTCAAAATAAATATGTTCAGTAGGCCAAAATTGCAACGCGTGCGGAGTACATTGATTGTTCATAGAGTTTACGCAGTTGCTTGCTCTTATCCAAGGGTTATCAACGTCTCTTTGCTTGGAGGATGCAATGCGGGTGCCGCCCTTTACACACAGTTTCGCCCTTGGTGGAGGTCGAATCTTTCTTTCTCAGAGAAAGTGTCTTGTGTTAAAATCATTGCAGTTGGATATGCCAAAAAAGTTATCGACCACTTAGCAAGTATCGGCTATGGAACACTGGCCACAGTTGTTGGACGGTACTATGCGATGGATCGAGATAAGAGATGGGAACGTATCCAGCTCGCGTATGATGCTTTAGTTGGCAATGAAGGCGAGCACACTACGCTTGATAAGCTAATCTCGGTAAGTTTCAGGGAAATACGGGTGGCATTCAATGCAGGTAGGGCCAGTGACGTACATGATACTGGTTTATACATGCAAAGGGTTCGGGGTGGCAACAAAAGTTCGGAATCGGTTTCAGGTGCAGCAAAAATTGAATGTTCGCATTCGAACTGGATTTTCCATAGGATTTACGGCTCTTGACTTCAGTCCATGTTTTTACGAATTTGGGTTCCAATATTTCAAAATACACAGGTTGCTTTTTTCCTGCATAAAATTCGGTTTGCTAAATTTGGTTTATATTACACTCGGCTTCTTAAACGGTTTTTTGAACTTAAGGTTTTAACTCGAAGTCGGTTTCCGCAAATCGTAATGGGTTCGGATTCGGAATCGTGGAAGTCGTAGGATCGGCGTAACCCTGCAGTAACAACCCAAATTTCGGTTCTTATATTGCTATTTGTCACTATTCGGTTTCGGCACTAAATGCACTACAGAGTGCACCGCCTTGGCGAACTCTAAGACTATCACAAAAAAATTCAAATAACATGTTAGGGCTTGAATTTAAGCAGCCATATTGCATTGTGTTAACAACTTTAATAATTGCACATCTTGAAAATAAGCCGTATGGAGATAATATTTTAATTTTTGTTTGCGCAGAAAACTTAATATTTGCAACGGTGATCTTTAATATCCGGTTGCGGTAGAAAATGTATTAATTTCGTTTTGATGTCCCTGAATGTTTCAAATTAGGCTGCACCCTGGTATGAATAAATCAATGAATGTATTAAAAAATCTTGTTTGTTTCAACGTTTACCATTAAAAGTTCGACTAAGGTAGGTTTTAAAACCAAGATTGCAAAAAAATTGTGTATTATAACAACAAGTTATAGCAAGTGACTGTTCAGTGCAATGCCATGACAGCCCCGCCTGCATTTAGCTAAATACATTTTTATTATAGTAAATTTAATAATTCGGTTAATTGGAAAACTATTCTTAGGCTGCGGAACAGTGTTATATGTCTCAAAGCATAGACAGTGTTAGGGGTCAAACGCACCTTTGGATTAGTTGGTAAACACAAAAAGCCACTTTTGGAATTTTGATGTAACAGAAGTAAGGAACCTTCTTTCCAAATCTTGGCTATGCAATTGATATAGCTATTTGTATGCTGTGGCTGTTTCTTAATTTATCCAGTGTTTAATGCAACATTACTATTGTATTGCTATATTAAATAAGTATACTTGGCACTTGCACTTCTTTACACGCAATTTTAGTATTTTTATCGCTTGACTCCCACCCCCAGTACCTGCCTGAGCGCTTCCCGTCGGTGAGCTGTGCTCTAAAGTTCTTCTCGTAATTAAACTTTTTGAATTTTATTTGGTAGCACAGTTTCGCTCTCGTTAATTTAATTGGAGACAACATCAAAACAGTGTTTCTGTGTAGGTAATTTTAAGGAATGAAGAATTTTACTCAAACTATTTGCTGACATCGTAGATGTAAATATAACGTTTCGCACTATTTTATATTATTATCCTATATATGTATTTTTATTTATGTTTAATATATTGTATATTTAAAATAATGACTGTTATATAGTTATTTATATTTAAACTAAAATTTTGTATTGTGTGTTTTTATTGGTTTTTTAAACAATACTCTAGGAAAATGTTTTGCATTTGTGTATTACATACTCAAGTTATTTACACACATAGATGTAATATTCACTTTGTTTCATTTGAAGGCACCCAGCCCAGACACAGCGGGTTCACGGCTTGCAACGTATTATGCGTACGGGGGTGGGTTAGGGGTATAAACGTGGTGTTTTGGTGTAAGACACCCAATTATATTGTTATAAATTTGTGCATATGTTTAGGTATACATAGAAGATGTACGTTTTTATTTATTCACATATTTATGTATATTTATACAGTATATTTACATTCTTGCGTATATTTATATAAGCTGCAAGTTTAAGGGTAAAAATTTTGTGGGTAGTAAAATGCAAAAAATGGGAATCGCACGTTTATTATCCAGGACCGCCGAGACTGAGACTAAAAATATGTTGGTCAGATTCAGGGCTGTTATAGACCGAAAAATTGTTTCAAGTTTTTTGGGATGGCCACGTCAGCCTATTTGTTTTAAATTGTATCAAAATCAAAATACAAGAACCCGACGGATGGCTGTTGTAGCCGAGTAATACAGTTTCTTTCTTGCCGCCGTCCAAATTTTGGTTGTAGTGGCAATGTTAAATATTTTTGCTAATTTTTTTTCTGGCTTGCTGGTTTCCAGTTTACAACGCCAAGCTACTGACCCTGGACGCTTCAAAAAAATGGTCAAACCGATTAAGTCAGCAAGTGCCATCTGGCACCGAGCACTTCGTTTTGCGGCCCTAGTGTGTTGTGTAATAGTCATCTGAGCATGGCCCAGCCTACACTGTCTTTCACTCCGTCGGTTTTTACCAACCTGGAGTCTGGATTGTTAACGGCTTCGCGCGAAAATTACTCAGAGGACAGCAGCCCGGAAATGGACATGTGCCCGCGATTTAGTGAAGCTTCTCAAGAAATGGGCAACCGAAATCTTTCTTAGTAGACACGAAATCTGTAATGAGTGACCTGTGGATAACAAGCATATTGAAGCCGTGCGCATTCAAGGGTACAATCGGAATAAGGCTCGAGTATTTTTTTTCCAATTTGCACCCTGGCGTATTTTATGTTAATTACAAATATTATTGTTAATTGTGAATAATTTGTTTTCAGCTGATCGAAACTCGATATGCAGCAAACGAAACTGATGAATTTTTGAAACCAATCATTCTCAGTGATGAAGGCAGGATTAAAGGTGAGAAAACATTATCTGGGTTATAGTTTTGTCTTTGAAAATATTGGCTATACCTTGCAAGAGTCATATTATAAATTCTAGCAAATAATACTACTTTAGCGTTATTAAAATTTACTTTCTGTCAAAATATACACTTCAATGTCTTGCTTCGGTCTTTTTGTTATCCGGACGCACCTACCTACATAATGGCTGCGTTGCAGAGACATGCCTGAAGCAGCACCTAAGTCAATTTTAGACAAGTCGAAACATAGGCTTTAATTTACATTACAGGACAGGTTTTTCGTTGGGCATGTAGCCGCTTATCGACACAATTTACGTGTAAAGATGCTACTTTATTTTTAGAACTAGTGAAATTTGGAAGTATTATTGATTATATAAAAATTTTGTAAATAACCAAAAGCCTTTTGTTTACATAAAATAAAGAGTCAAAGCTGCATAACTTGAGCTTCAGTTACGACTTAAGAAGTCACGTCGCTACAATCCAACCAGCGTATGCGTTTTGTGTTATTTGCTTATTGCTACAGCTAATATATATGCTATATTTTCTTACTGTTTTTGCTGTAATTATTTTGTACTTTGACACTTATTTAGTTTTCTTTTAGATGACGATACGCTAGTATTCTTTAACTTCCGTGCAGATCGCATGCGACAAATTGTAGAAACGATGGGTTTGAAACGGAATTTTGAATCGAAGCATCCACATCCCAAAGGGCTGGTAAGGTGCCTTCGTGCGGTTGCTATATCCCAATGGTTGGTGTTACAAATATTTTTAGTATTTGGAAATCAAGCGCAAATCAGCGACGTTTCTTTTTGCAAAAATGTTATTCCTCCATCAAATAACCACATAATTTGAATTTTTACGATTCAGATGTTCCATCTTTACACAGGAAAGTTAATGACTGCATAGTAAATTAAATTTTTGTGTTCAAGTATTCAAAAGATAGTCTTGAGCATTCCTAAAAATACTATGTATTTCATTCGCTGTCCGAAAAATACCAATATTACTATTATTTGGATTATGTGTTTTAGAATATTTCTACCATGAACGAGTATAACAAGGACTATCCGTTCCCGGTATTGTTTCCGCCTCAAAAGCATAAAAATGTGCTCGCAGAATGGCTCGCAACACAGGGTTTGACGCAATTTCACTGCGCAGGTTAGTTTAAAACGGACTCGAACACTTTATTGATTATTGGTCATGTGTTTACGTTAAATAGATGCGTCATATTTAAAATGGAAAAAAGAAATAAATGTTGTTGTCCACAGAAATGAAGGGTGCAGCAGAAATAAAGCATGTAAAAATTCCTTAAGTTGCATTTTCAAAAACAGTTGCCACTCTGCCTGTGTGAGTTGCCACTCTGCCTGTGTGAGTTGCCACTCTGCCTGTGTGAGTTTCTCATGTTGGTTGAAAGCCAAGATATTAATTTTCTGTTTTCGTCTTTAATAAGTCTTAATTTGCTTGATTGTAGAAACTGAAAAATACGCGCACGTAACGTTTTTCTTTAACGGTGGTGTAGAAGCCGCGTTTGAAAACGAAGAGCGGGCGTTGATTCCGTCGCCGAAGGTGCCGACATACGATCATCAACCGGAAATGAGTGCAATGGGTGTCGCAGAAAAAGTACCGGAAGCACTTTTTTAGTTATTTAGATCTTGTTTGACTTTGAACCGTTTGTCATATTTTAAAATTTTCACCTTAAGAATAATTTAATTCGAAACAGACTTTTTTGATAGTTTTTGTTCTTCTATGGGGTAGGTTTTTGCAGATCTTTGTTAAACAATGTGGGAAATACCGAAGATAGTCCTTACATTTTTGATGTGTTGGAGTGGTTTCATTATACAGGTTTGGTATTTTCAGATGGCCGAAGTTATCAAATCAAAGAAACATCCGTTTATAATGTGCAATTTTGCTCCACCGGACATGGTTGGTCACACTGGAGAGTATGAGGCTGCCGTGAAAGCGTGCGAAGCGACAGGTTACTTTTAAATTTTTTGAATTATTTAGTTGTTATTTTAATTTATTTGTAAATGCCGAAAGGAATTGAACTGAAAAAGGAAAATATTTTTTCATCTTTGAAATTTTGTGTTTGCTGCAGATATGGTTTTATTGTGAAAATTATGGTGTGTTTAACAGGCTGTGCGGGATTAGAACAAGCAGGCGCTTTACGCTCCAATTATAGAATAGAATTTTTGGTATGGTTTGGCGATAACCTCTTTTGATATCGGCCAAACATAGTTTTCCAACCTCGGTTAACCTTAGTATGATATTGTTTTCTGTTAGGTTCGGCAACTGGATGTTATCTGTTTGCATGATTAAAGCTGTTTTTTAACAAATTTTTATGATGATTTTAGACAAAGCTATCCACATGGTTGAACAAGCATGTAAAGAAAGTGGTTATGTATTAATGATTACTGCTGATCATGGCAATGCTGAGAAGATGTACGATGGTAAAGGTGGCAAGCATACAGCTCATACGTGCAACAAAGGTATGAGTTTTGATTAAGCTAGGTAGAAGTTTTTAATTTATTCACTTCTGATAGTGGAAAGGTATATTTTAGGTAGTGGCAAGGTATATTTTAGGTTTTAAGGTTGTGATCTTAAGCGTTGATGCGCTCTTCTGTATTATTCCGTACCGATCTAAATCGACTGCACTTGCGTGTATCTGCGGCGTGAATTACGGATCAAACCAATAGCTTTAGTAAACAACAGTATTTGAAACAGCACATGTTTGACTGCACGCCGGCAGCACATGGGGTTTTGTAAGGTACTAGCCGTTTCCGTTTGTATGTATTTACGCAGCAAATCGAAATTTATAAAGGCCTATTAGCCAACTGGTGGCAAGTTATAACTATAATGCGATAGCGCGACAAACCGGAATCGGGCCCGGATAGTAGAAGACTACATGGTGGAACCGGAGGTTGATATTAAGTGCGTCTTTCAATAAAAAGTACAGCGTAATCGTACTAAATTGTTAATCGCTCGCTGCAATTTGTTATAATTTTAAGCGTGTTGTTGGAAATTTAAATTGCAGTTCCATTCATTTCAACTGGGTCACGACGGTTCGTTACTTCGCTGCCAGACGGACGTGCACCAGCTCTGTGTGATGTTGCACCTAGTGTTCTTGACCAAATGGGACTTTCGAAACCCCAAGAAATGGGTGGAACTAGCGTGCTACAGCCGTGAAAGAAGGCACAGACAACCTAGGAATATATTACTATGAATAATCAGTTAAATTCTGTACCAGCTGCGGTACTGAAATCAAATTTGAGACAAGTGCAGTTTTGAGAAGTAGTTTATTAAAGTTAATTGTAATTTGAAATAAGCTGTGTTGCGGCATATGTGTATAGAGGGTGGAAAATTAGGAAGGATTTGGAATTATTGCCGTTATTGATGTGAGTCGATGATGACTCTTGACCTAAGTATGTATGCTCAGATTCTATTTGACGCTTTGCCATCGGAAATGTCCAGTATTGGGGTTACCCGCTATCAAATTTTAGCATGGCCACTCGTGTACCTTACCTTACAATTCCTTATTAATCTCACCTTAACAGTTGTCACCCAATGTATGCTTAGTGTGTATTTTGCAATTTTTTAATTTTCCACTAGTTAATGCTACCGTACTGCGCGGAAAACATGAACCGCCGTCTTATACTTGAGGAAAAACTAAAATTCCGGATGATTGGATATGGTTTATTTTTTGCGAGGGTTAACTAAAACATCCACATCGTATTTTTATAATCTGGGAGCAAATAAGTGCAAATTATTTAAATAGTTTTATATTCATGTCAATATATCTGGTAACTGTAGTGAGTCTGTGGTTTTTCTAGTCCCTTTTTTCGTTAAATCATTCATTCACTGGTTATATTTGTGTAGCAATTATTTTTTGTGTATTTTTATTACAATGTATGAAACAAGCCGTGAGCAAAATCGTTATAAGGCATTAGGCGCTGATTTAGGCATAAGCATAGATTTGCGCATAGAATTAATCTTTCAAATTATGTCGGCGACCGGTTTGTTAAGCCAGGGTGTAACCGGATATCCGGCTCCGGCAAAAAATCGGCATCCGGCTCGGTGTTTTTCTTGTCGGATATTTGTTTAAAGATTTAAAAAAATGAAACTAATTGACTTAGATTATATTGCAGTTCCATATCGTTATGATTGAAGTAAGACCTTTTTCAACTCAAAATTTGTTGAAGGTGATGTACTTGTATGTAGAATAATAAACACGGCCTGTCAAAGGTTCAGTTTCGTACCTTGTATGTTCATTTTTAGCAAATGCAAAAATAATAACCTTAATTTGGAGCCCATTCTTTTTATAGGCCTAAACTTCAACGTGAAAATAAGTCAAAACTACCTTAAGCTACATTTCTATTTTATAGTACCTTGGAAAAACTGGATGCCCGACCGTAAAGGTAATACGGGCCAAACAATCATTGCAACTGATCGCAATCTTTACATAAACATAGAATAATGGAATAGGTTCATTGTTAAAGTGTTAAGCTTTGTCCCGATTTATTTTGAATAACATAGGCGACGGAAGGAAGAATTGTGAGTTACATTCTGATATTTGAATGCCGGTTAGTATTAGGTTGGATAGGTACTTACATAGACTTGCATGCATACACACGAATATATCTCGATTTATGCTTTAATTTAGTTTTTTGTTTTGAATTTCAGTTATTTGGGAAAATAAATAATTGAAAATATAGGTATGGGCTCGTGGAATTTTTTGAGTGATAAGCAATTAATTTGTGAAATAATAATTAGTGCCCACAAACATTAATTAAATAGTAATATGGTTTACTAAACCAGAATACAAACTGTAAAAAATATGACATTAAATAAAACAATGAATTAATTATCCGGCTGCGGCCAGATATTATATTATCCGGCTGCGGCCAGATATTACATTATCCGGCTGCGGCCAGATATTACATTATCCGGCTCCGGCAGTTTTTGGTATCCGGTTACACCCTGCTACGGACTACTATTATAGATGGACGTTGGGAAAAATTGCGTGGGTTCAGGAGGTTTTCATTTATTTTTCAAATACCAGCTAAATGTACCTACTCTTAAACTCCGGCTCCTGCAGAATTTCACGGTTGCAGCACTGCATGGATATATAAGATTTGTTTGCCGTATATACTCATTCGTAGATACTGTACTAATTGGGTTAAACTAAACCTTGACCGGCAATTTGTATGTCGCGGGTTCAAGCCTCGCCACATTCACAGCAAAATTTTCATGAAGGATTCTTTGTATTGCCTACCTTAAAAAATTTTAAACATAGTTTTTCATGCTTCAGTTCTCAAGTTTGAACAGCCGAAACTATGCATTTTTGTGATCTCGATGTGTTTAACCTATAATATTAAATATGTTTACCACATTAGTTTTGTTTCTGTGTTTAGATTGCTTTCTGAAATAAATAAAATAGTCTTAAATGTCGCGAGTGGTGAAGATGGGATGGTCAGGTGTACACACCAGGGTTGTTATGCGCTGAAAATTTTAATGGGTTGATTAATCAACTCAGCTAGCAAAATTAGTTCTTTATGAGTTCATATCGGTAAACAGTGGCCAGATTTGAGTAAATTCCGGTTGAGTTGGTTAATTATTATACTCGAAATGAGTTGAATAAACTCAGCATTCTGAATTTGTAATTCATGATCAGCGATTCAATTCATTTTAAATTGATGTCAACTCACTTGAATTTGCAATGTGGGGTCGGGGATTCCCTCCCCATGATGCGTCAAGTCGCGTCGCAAGATTACATAGTGGGCGTCATTTTAAACTCTGGCCGCTCTTGATTTAATACGTCAAGCATAACAGTATGATGTTAAACAAACGAAATCAACTCAATCTCAGGTGGCCAACGCAAGTATATTAGTCATTAGCAATCTTCTAAACCGAATACTCAGCACTATTGAAGCAGTTGCATAACAAATAAGTGTTTACAGAACGAGATACGCTCAGCAATCAGCTTGTGGGCCACAGTACTTACCTTAGAGCAACAAGCAAAACGTGCTTGAGAAACAAAGATTTAGGTTTCGGAACCCAAAAAACGGAAAATCGAGTTTCGGATATCCGGAATAGAAAATTTAGTTTCGGATATCCTTATAAATATCTCGAAAGAATTGCCGGATATCGGGATGTGAAAAAATTGCTAATGCCGATCAGTAATTCAACAATGTGTAGGTCACCTTATGTTCTTCAATATTATATGATATGCGAGGTGTTGTCTGCGAATATCATATGATCAGGGTGCAACCGGAATTATAAAATACCGGAACAGGAAAGTTAAAGAAAAACCGGAAAATAAAAAACTTGTTACCGAAAAATTTATTTTTAACGCTATTTTATCGCTTTTATAGTGCTGCAAACACACCATTTAGAATGCCAAAATGCGGAACAAATGCAGTTGGTAACATATGATAAAATATGGAGTATGGCACAAATTGAAAATTTCGGCAATACACGCACGTACAATTTTAGAGAGTTAGAATAATATGTCAATTTTTTTAAATTTTCATATGAGAAAAATTTTCAATACTGAAAATACCGGAAAATTCCGAGAAGTAACATACCCTAATTGTCCGGCTATAAATATCACATACTAGTATCTGAAATTTGATTTTTGTAAGTATGAAGCTATGGTTCTAGGCGATTTTGCGTCGTAGCGTGTGTTCGGTATTTTAAAGCACATATGTGCCGCTGCCGTTCGACTTTTCATATATTCATAATAGCACCCGAAGATTACACTTTACCGCTGAACATCATACGATATTCGTTGTAATTTTGTAATATCACATAATATTCGCACAAATGTCCCGCAGTCTCACGTGACATACCGACTCTTGTAAACATTCAACATTTGAGAGCGGTGGTTTGCAAAACTATGTTTTAAAAACTTTTACGATTCGCGTAGACTAAAATATGCAAACTAAATCAACACGGCCTACGTTTGTTCAGAACTCTGTTTCGTAGTTCTTAACCAATTGGACCCTAATTTGTTATACACTTTGTTAAGCGCTATTTGCTTGATAGTAGTGTTGTGCACCGGCTAGGAACTGGCCGGCCGGCCAGTAGCCTGCCGGCCGGCCAGTAGCCTGCTGGCCGGCCAGTAGCCTGCCAACCGGCGCGGTCGGCGGCCGGCCGGTCACCGGTCGGTGGCCAATTGGTTTGCCATAATTTCCTTATCGCAGAAAAAGCTAAAAACATTATGACATCATCAGTTTAATATTTTATCATATTTAGATTTCTATTCTAAAACTATTACCTGAAATCTGAAATTTGGATACTGTTATCATTATAGTCAATGATCAGATTGAATAACTAGTTGTAACTACTTTGGTTGCAGTTGTATTCCAGCCAGCTCCTATGGTGAGAGAAAGCACTTCAGATGATCTGGGTTCCAGTCTTTTAGAAAAATATAGCGAAATCTTTCACTGGAGTATATATAAAATATTTTTTGACGGTTATAATAAAGGTAAAATGTAATGTGATTATACTATCTCAAATATTCTCACCGATCAATGAGGATTTGAACACTAAGCGATTCTCATACTAAACGTGCCAAAGATAGATTATATACTGTATTAACCCGAAGAGGGGGACTGATATTTATTCGGCTTCTCCAGAGAATACCCCCTGTTATTCGGTTACGCAATGTTATTTATTTTTAACCCGCCCTCCGCCGCCTTTGGTTAGTTAAGTATGTCATTCCCTCTTTTGGGCAGGACTTACCTTCCGCAGCATTGTTGGTTGCCATATCCGTTATTTTCTGGATTATTTGATAAATTACTTGCGGGTTGTTATTTGGTCGTGGAGTCGTTTAATATGCACTATACTTAGGAATAATTAACATCTATGAACTCTAATTAGTGTTTAGGGACCCTAGGACTCAAAATGGGGACCGACCCTTTTATTCGGGTCACTACGTACTTCATTAATAGAAATTTTAGCTGTTGCAGTAAAAGAATTAAAATCCCAAATGGTGGATGCCTACGCCGTGTGTTTATTGTGCATGAATAAACTTATTCGTATTAATCCCTTCTCACAAAGAGTTCACTATGGGCAACTCAGCGCACCAATATTTGAAACTCATAATCAGTTCGTTTTGAAACATTGCTCCGCAAAAACATATATAAACATAATCATTAATTTTGATCAATATTCTCACTCAGGTTTGAATACAGAATTTCTTTTCGTCAGCTTCTGCTACTTTAATGCTGAAACAATGCAAATTATTCCAAAAAATTTACATCAGGATGTCAACGGATAGTAAATATAACGGAAACGGAACGGATAGTGATCAAAATAACGGAAACAGGAATGGAAAACTGAAAAAAGTTTCAATTTTCTGCCAACCGAATTAAGGCATGCACAAAATCACCTACCTTTCTAAAATTTAAAAAAATAGAGGACACACCGAAAATATATAGATTTTGGATACATAAAATTTGTAATTTTTATGTTATTTTAAACAACTGCAGTATATCTATGATGAAAGACTGAAACATACATACGTGATTTACAGCTAATTTCTGAACATAAAATAACGGAATCTCCAGCATTTCTGTAACTGAAACGGATGCCGATTTTTAACGGAAACGGAAACAGCAACGGATATCCGGTTACACTCTGATTTACACAATAGTATTTCGGATATCCGGATACATATTTGAAGGATATAAATCCGGATATGTTTTATATCCCGATATCCGGTACCCTTCTATAGCCTTGATATAGTGCAAAAACTAAGGCTAAGTAATGCACCGTCCACTTTATTTTGCGTCCATGCCGTGGAAATAGAAACAGTCAATTCACCGTCGGACCAAACGCAAACTGCTCAGAGAGTAAATTGGAAACGTAAAAATTAGAGTAGTAGTACATGTACATTTCAAAATTTAGTCAAAAGGTCAATTGAATTTCAAAGGTTAACTTAAATTACTACTCGATGTTTTAACACTTGTTAGTATGAGGAAACTGTATTTCATAAACCTGAGTCGTATCGGATGCGGTATATTCAACGTAAGTCACAAGAGGGAAATGGAAAAGAAGCAAATTTTCAAATGGTAATTTGAATTGAATTTTAAGACTTCATAATTTTCAAATTACTGTTGGAGTTTTTTAAAAAGTTGGCAAGAAGGAATTTGACATTAAACAAAGTCGTGTGTGGCCTATGATGCGACATTTACATTTTATGTTTAAATTTGTACTTTTTATATACGCTAGTATTTGTGTTTAGTGTCCAGGCATCAAAGCGTCCGACTGTATAAATTTCAAACAGGTTGTATTTTTCTGCCAAAACAATTGTGACGTGCAAATGTTCACCGGGATTTCTAAAATTTTGAAGATAAAATGCCGGTTGCACCAATATTTTAAGATAATGGAGGAATATTGTAATTTTTGTTTCAGTTCGAACAACTGCATCACATGTGTAATGAAACATTACAACAAATTTACGTAACAAAGTTCACTTGCAAATAAACAGGATTTTGCTCTGACAGTCAAATTTTCTGTTCGTTTTGAAAAGCATGACCTAGTGAGTTGCTTTAAAATCGGTTTGAACATTTAATTCACTCTAGTCACTCTAGGTTCTAGTTAATTAACTAGCATGTCCATAACCTGTATTTTATAAAGTTGTTACCATGTAATATTTGAACCAACAAGCATTAGATTGCGTTAATTTCCCGAGTGGATACTTAATAACCAGTATTTTCACAAAAATTCATTAAGGTTGTGAGATTATTTTTGCTCTTCGTTGAAATCAAATTTCAGAATTCCACAAGCGTTATACACATTCATCAACTAAAATTTAATATCCTATAATTTAAGTCCCAGTTCAATTACGGCCATGTTACTTTTGATGTCTGCATGAGTTGGTGCATAAACTTCACAGATTTTGATTATTTAAATATTCACGGTGTAACCGTATAGGTTAAAAACTAGAACTGGATTCGGAATTAAAAATTTTGCCGGAGCCAGAACCAGAACTGGAGGTGAAGCAATAAAGGCAACATTTAAAGAATGAAGTTATAAATTTGCTAATTTTGACAATAAAATCTGCAAAATTTTGCCAAAAATTTGGTTGTATTAAGTTCTTTCTAAAGAAATCTCGATAACTCTATATTACTTACACAATTGACCCATAGTGTCGAAACAAACCGCTGAAGGGCACAACTCTTTATTCAAGTACAGAAAATCTCTACCAAATTTACCAGAACTTTCGGCACGACACAAATTATCCAAGTGGAGGTTGGTTTTTGCCGGAGCTAGGTCTCCGGCGGCACCCTGATAGATATATTTAAACCCATATTTGAGCGATTAAATAAGACCATATTAACGAATAAGACCAATTATTATTCATCATTGACTGTCTCGGATATTTCAAATGAAGATTATGACCATGCTAACAGTTTGGGAAGAAATGCAAATTGCAGATATGGCGGAGTACCATGATTTATTCTCAAAAACTTATGTTTTACTTTTATGTGATGTTTTCAGAAACTTTCGGTTATTTTGCTTACAATATTACGGTTTAGACCCTGCACATTATATTACCTTACCAAGCTTTGCGTGTGATTGCTGTTTAAAATATTCCAAGGTTAAGTTGGAATTAAATTCGGCTGTTGACATGTATACTTTTTTGAAAAGGATAAACGTGGCGGTGTTTCAGTGATCACACACCGATATGCAAAAGCTAACAAGAACTATTTAGAAGGATATGATAGTAATAAAGATAATGGATATATTATGTACTTGATGCCAACAACTTGTACGGTTGGTCAAGGGTAGAGCTGACACGTGAACAAATAGAAACAACGGATTGTCAGTTGTTAATGCCAAAAGTGATATCGGCTGTGTGTTAGAAGTTGATTTACCTTACCCTAACGATTTGCATGACCTGCATAATGAGTACTCCTTGGCCGATGAAAAATTGAAAATTTCGAGTGATATGCTTTCACAGTACTGCACAACCCTAAAAGAAAGTTTTATACAAATAATGCTTCAGTTAAGATATTAGTATCAAATTTATATATGAAACATTTTATAGTTCATTTGAAAAGTTTAAAGCTCTACTTAAGTTTATGCATGAAATTAGATCGTGTTTACAGGCTTGTTTCATTTTTTTCAATGTGATTGAATGGAACCTTGTTCACATTTACTACTGAAATGCGTAAATATAAAAAGTGGTTTCAAAACATATTTGTTTAAACTGTGAAACAGTGCAGTATTTGACAAAACAATGACAAATGTTTGTTGTTACATAGATATATAATTGGTAACCGATGAATATAAATTTAAAGAGCTTGTAGCTAGCCCTAGGTACCTAAGATCGCAAATTTTCAACGAAAACCTAGTAGGTTGTAAAATGAAAAGAAAAACCGTTAAGCTTTGTAAGCCGATATATGTCAGTTTTGCAGCATTAGATTTATTATATGAAAAGTATGTATGGTGATAATTGTAGAGAATATTTATAACGAAATGAAATTGAATGAAGATAACTTCGAGACTAGTAATTACTCACCTGACCGCCCACTATTTTGCAGGACAACCGATTAATGAGTTTGTTGGGCTTAGCTCAAAAAGGTATAGCATAAAACGTGGTGATACGAAAAAGAAACAAGCAAAAGGTGTTAAGAACTGTGTGGTGAAAAATGAGATTTGTTCGTAAAAATTATATTAATGTTTTGTTTAAGCATACAAACCAAAGAAATTTAATGAAATATATGAGATCAGAAAAGCATATAATACATACAATAAGCGAGAAAAAAATAGGTTTAAGTGCATTTGATGACAAGCGGTACATTTAAAATGATGGTGTTATTTCATGCTTATGGTCATTGTTATATAAATGATATTAATTTTCTGGATATTACCGGATAATTGGTGTCGTATTGGTATTAGGGTGGGGAATAAAGGTATTAAGGGCCGCTTCACTAAATCGGAGCGATAACCATGCATCAGGATATAACTGAACTGAGTTGTGATTTGGAGCTATGAAAGCAACCCCAACAAAGCCCGGGGACCATACGTACTATTATAAATAATGTAATAAATCACACCTTACCAAAGGCACTAGCACCTAAACAATCGTGGCGTTGCCTTCAACTGCAGCAGCAACACCAAAAAACAGAACGATCACTAACCACGCGGAATTATTACCGTAGGCTATTCGGGCAAAAAGAAACTCCATAAAGTATGATTGATATGTTTGTGTTTAAGCTATATGAGCATGCTGTAAGCCATAGGGGAGAAGGAGGTGTGCTTAATTAGCGTTGTTTTTATACTAAAATCCTAGAGTATGTCTGCTGTTTCTGGTGTTTTAAAGCGTATTTATTATCTTGATTACCTTGTTAAACTTATGGCCACTGGGCTTGTTACATAACAATACCTGTTGTTTACGAGGTGTCAGCATGGTGATTTCGTTCTCTTTACCGAACCGCCTATATCTATGTCATACTTCAATTCAAATCAATGTGCTACAAGGGTGAAAATTTTTTGGAAAGGGTTGCTGCTGTTTTATATTACTTTCAAACGCGGCTAATCCTTTTCTGGGGGCCATATTATCTTGATTACCTTGTTAAACTTATGGCCACTGGGCTTGTTACATAACAATACCTGTTGTTTACGAGGTGTCAGCATGGTGATTTCGTTCTCTTTACCGAACCGCCTATATCTATGTCATACTTCAATTCAAATCAATGTGCTACAAGGGTGAAAATTTTTTGGAAAGGGGTGCTGCTGTTTTATATTACTTTCAAACGCGGCTAATCCTTTTCTGGGGGCCAGCCTTGCTTGTTCCCCCTCTGGCTAGAGGCCCAATCTACACTTACTCCATGAAATCTTATGTACTTTATTCAGTTGATCTCGCTGGGGAATTTATGTTAGTATGTTTGCTTGTGCTTCGTTGTTGTACTGAGCATAAAATCTTTTGATTTTAATCTAATTTTATTTGGTGCATTACAGATTTGGAATAATTTAATATAATAATAACAAACACGCGTGATCATACAACACAAGCAGTGGCCGCCGGCAGGCACGTGCATAAGGGTACAGCTGCACCCCCTTGATTTTCATATGCAATTCAATTTTTCACGGTAGGCATATAGAGCAAAAAATTTGCTGAGTGGTGTCACGGTTACGCATTTTAAATTTTTCACAAAAGCCCTGCTTGCATACCTTAACCCAATATTATAGCTTCACACGTGAACACAAGCGAGCCTATCGCTATTGGTCCCGCAAATAAAAACTATTTGCCTTTTATCGAATTTTAACCACATTTTTTGACAATCATATACATCTTGTATTCCACTGTATAATAGCTGTGTTTAAATATTACAATTATCAGTTTATAGTTGAATTAGGTTTCGGTCAAATTTGCTTAATTTCGTCTAACCAACAGAAATACACCTATTGCTTTGGGTTACAGGTGATTTCAAAACATTGAATACTGTTTACTTTTAAAATTTTGCCCGAGCGAATGCAAGTATCGTGAAATTTTCTATTTCTATTAGGAACCCTGTTTTGCTTTTATCTATATCTAGCACATTTTTAAAATGATGAATGAAATTTGGGGTAAAAAGCCTTTGACCTTGTAGTGTTCTTTCAAAACTTAACTGTGCTTTAAAAATTTGAAGCCATTGTATATTTTGTTCAGGAGTCATTTATGCACTGATAATTGAAATTTAAAGAATTTAATTAGTGTGTAGGGACTCTAACCGCTTACGGACTCTTATTACGGATGCAGGCTCCTATTAATTGGGACTCAAAATGGGATCCCCTTATTCGGGTTACTACAGTATTTGAGCATACTTTCGTAACTTCACGCTTGCTGGCTGGTATACGCCAACACATTAGCCAGTTTTACAAATTACCTGCCATTTCGGAACGATTTGGTTTGTGTTCTTCTTCAGTTTTGTAAAACGAGCCCATAAAACCTCTTTGAGATGTTTTAGCACGGTTAATTTATTTTTCTGGCTTTGTAAATGCTGGCAAAATGTGCGCCAGGCATTCACCTGTTTTTACGGTGCTCTACACAAATGACATTATCAAAAACGTTTTCAAACGAAGGTTACAATGTGTCAGGCAAGAGAATTTTTACAAATTTTACAATTCATTTTTTGCAAGTTTGTGTCATCGACTTCAAATTAACCATATTTTTATTCAGAGTTGAAGTGTTGCATTTTAAGGGTTTAACTGTTGGAATTTAAGAATACAAAAAGTTCATACAACAGTTGTTGATATCATCACTCTTGTAATATCAATTTTGGGGGAGCAACTTTAACGGAGTGCGAACAAATACCGACAAAACGTCGGTGCCAAAATTTTTTAAAAAATGAAAATTTGACATTTTATTTGTTTCACAGCATTATTAACGAGCCTTGTTTGATAACAGTTTTACACAATCCTCGTTCGCAGTTGTGATCTGCCTTTTGGTACCGGAGGATAGGTTTGGGTTTACATATGCGGCTCTCAGGAATTTGGCACCAGATGTGCCGCTAAAAGTAGCGTGTAACAAAATATCGGGCTCTGTTTTTTGCAATACTTCGTGCCCAATTCCGCTTTCGTTAAATGCAAACACCGGATATTTTGTTCTTTTTATGCTTCTAGTTAGTAGAAATCACATAAAATCATTCAGTTTTCCAATACAGGCATATTGTAATACACACAAAAAATTGTCTTGAAATTTCAAGACTCTTACTTTCTTAAGTTTTCAAGACATAAATGATTGGTTTTTTAGACAGTAATGGCCTTAAACAACTCAGAAATCACTGTTTGAAATGCGTAAAACATGAATGTTTAATAGTCAAGAAAAGTGCTACCGCCAATATTTAAGACACAAATTACTTTCTTTCAAGAAATAGTTGTCTTATATTTAACAGCTAATTTTCTGATTTTAATATTCTGTATATAAACAAGTTGCTCCATTTATATTCTTAAAAGTGCATATAATAGATCATATATATTTCAAGGATATTTCGGGTCGAGCTCAGGCTCTCTCCTCAACCAAAGTTTATGTCTTGGATGTATTTTAGGATGTAACATTCGGGTATATGGTTGAGCTTTAGCACCCAATTTTGTTGTCGGTTTTCGTTGCAATCATTTCATTGTTGGTATTTCAAGAATATTTATGCTATATTTCAGACAGATATAATTGTCTTACATTTCAGAAATATTTGTCGTATATTTCATTCAATATTTGACTTATATTTCTGAACTATTTTTCTAAATCGTTCTTGGAACATAGTTTTACAATTCAGGCTTAAATTTTAAAAATTTTAGGCATGTAAAAAATTTCAAAAATATAGCCTGTACTTCAAGACGTGTATTCCTGCATTCAGTATTAAGACATAATTGTCTTTAATTTCGTATAGTGTTTCTTAAATATAAGACAATTTATCTTGTGTGATAGTTTTGATATGAAACCAAAGATGGGTGAATTCGTTATTTTTGCTATAAAATTTTAGAAACCCAGTGAATGTATGCAGCAATTAATTACTAAATGGCAGTTTTTCGTTTTCATTATCTTAACTCTCTATTTGTAACGTTTCGCAAGGCATTTGACACCTAAATGAACAGTTTCGTGCAAGCAGTGAAAATCACATTAAAATTTAAACATGACATTACTTCATTCCAGTGTTGACAGCGCCTGCTGGTACACGACCATAATATTACCGATATGGTTTCTATATAAATCAAATGAGGTTAAAAATTAGTGAAATAACTATAAAACCAATAATGCATAATACAAGAGCGTGCAACTCCCGCATGGTACAAAATGTACCACCGGGCGCTGCGTATTTGGCCGACCCCCTCGTCGTTTAGAGGGCTGTCGCTATCACATGAATACCCTAAATTAAATTATAAAGGAACATGTTTGACACCGTATATATAAAATGCCAAGATTCGAATCGGTTGTACCCCCTCTAAATAAAGTGGGGGGAGGGCAAAAACGCAACGCGTGCCGGGTGCATTCATTTCTATACAGAACGTACCCAGTTGCGTACTGTTGTTGAAGTATGCATCATTTACTATTGCTATAACCAATTATTCTTTGACATTATTCAATCTGTTGTAAAACAGTGAAAACAATTAAGCGACCAAAGCAAGCAAAAAGCTTCACGCATTTCAGAAATTAAATCGATTGCAATTAACTAATTTTAAAATTTTATTGTAAACATTGGGCTTGAAATAAAGGGACTCCCATCGCCAGTCATGCGCAGGCCCATGTTTTGAATTTGCAGGTATTAGGGTTATATACCCTCATATTTATTTAATTTCTGACTACTATTTATCTATAGAAGGCTTAGTCCGTTCAAAGACCAAGAACATATTTTGACGTGTATTTTTAACATTTTTTCGGTATGTTAAGGTTTTACAGGAATGGCCACGATGCTCTTTACCTCAAAAACAACAATCGTTTATGTTTATGTACTGAAAAATTGTCTAAAGAAAAAGACCAAGGCGTAACAGGGTATTTGTTTGCATTGCCGCTATTGGAATACCGGAAATTCCATATATAGTTTTTTGAGCAAAATTAGTTTTAAATCAGGTATATATCGCGCAACTTTTTATTACAGATCTATACTACATTTGTTCAATATGAAATAAAATGACAAAGTTCGCCAAAATCTTCAAAAAATTGAGTGATTTATCTATTTTTTAATTTTTGCAAACTCGTGAATAATAGCGTACCTCGCTGTGTGCTTAAGTTGAAAAACAGTACATCTTTGAAGATTTTTTATGCTTCATTATTTGCTTTCCGTTTCCGTAATTTTAGTCACAACCCGTTTCCGTTATTTTTATTTGTTTTACACCCTGCAAAAAATGAATTGTAATAAATCGTTTGGCGTCCAAATGCAACCGAACTCATTCACGCGGTTTCATGGCTTGGAGGCTAAATAACATTTTACTACTAATGGGGAAACTCAAAAACTTTTGCAGTAGTGAACTTTTTCCTGATTGAAATTTGCGTGTGTGTAAAACTTTATGTATATTTATACTTTGACGCACTTTGATGCTGGAGTCATGATGACCACTGTCTCAAAATTATTCAAATTTCCTCATATGGACATTCTTCAAATTTCTTTAAAGTTTAGCAAAAAGGGCTAAATTTCACAATTTTGAACCATTTTTTCAAAAACAAATACGTACTGTTAAATCTCAAAAGTAATGAGTTTATTGGTATTTTTTTTAATTTGAACTATATATATATATAATATATATATATATATATATATATTCACGTTTTCTATGAATTTCAAAGGATTCCATTCGACAACGAATTTAGGGTCACAGATCATAACTGTGCAAATCGCAATCGTCTAGTAATTATAAACGATGGTAAGAGCACTCTGATCGACACAGCGCCGGTTTATAATCAATTGATGTGAGTGTTTTGCAACCGATGTCATCGCACCTCGCTAATTTGGCAAATAAAAACAGCATAAAAACCCGTTCAGAGTTTATCACACTGCATATATTTGAGAACGCACTGCAGTTTTATTAGGCACGTTTGGAAATATTGCCATATCACCGCAGGCGCTTGAAGATAATTTGAAACGCATTTGCCGTGTCGTTTGTTAAAGTTTTATATCGTTTTTGTATATGTTTTGTTTTTCTCCTTGTACGTTTCTTTATTTGTTCATTTTGAGGTATTAAATTTTAAGCAATGTTTTAGTGTTTGATTGTCGTAGTTTTTGTTGATGTTTTAGGTTGCAATTTCTTGAACAGCTATAAGATTAATATAATAAATAGGCCATGTCACATACATTGAGTGTATCACTTGCATTAGCTGAATGCAGAGATCAAGTTAAACATCAGTGGATTTAGTACTGTAGTGACCCGAATAAAACCGAGGTGATAAAGGTGGAGATCACAGTTTTGAGTTCCAGCCACTAGGAGCCTGAATCCTTTATTGGTGTCTCTCAGTGAATAGAGTCTGTAAAAGACCCAATCAGAGTCCATAAAATAGACCAAAGCCGAAAAATGACCTAGGCAGCTTAAATTTGTACCAAGAACTCAGACAACGCATAAACTTTTTATTAAATCCAGAAAAACCATTAACGGGTACTTATGGCAATCAAAAAATGCTTCTGAGCATAACAGTTGCGCCTAAAAAGAAATAGAAGGAATGTGATGACCAACTAAACATGTGTTAATTAAAAATAAATAAAGAGTCTGCAATCGAAATAGAGGGTTCTCCCCTAGACACAAAATAAATATCACCTCGATTTCCTTTTATTCATTACAGTATTGAAATTTAGAAGTTGTGCAAAAAACACTGTTTTAAGCGCGTTTCACTTTTTGAACAGCATCTTTCAACCTATTTTTTGTACGCGGAGACACTCCAAAACAAGTCGCTAATTCAGCAAATGCTATTAAGCAAGCGCTTTTTGGCATTTCTCAAAGCCCTCGATCAATAATGTGAACGTTTTTTAAACCGAAAAAGTGATTTACAATTTTTGCACTCATTTTTACTTTCTTCTTTAATTTTCGAAAGTACAAAGCTAAGACTCTGCTTCCACCTCGCTATTTCTATGGAATTGTTTTGACTCTGC
This sequence comes from Enoplolaimus lenunculus, assembly GCA_030248215.1. Classification (NCBI taxonomy): domain Eukaryota; kingdom Metazoa; phylum Nematoda; class Enoplea; order Enoplida; family Thoracostomopsidae; genus Enoplolaimus; species Enoplolaimus lenunculus. The sequence continues at coordinate 179,286 of JASANG010001984.1, read as the reverse complement.
TTTAATCACTCTGGTGATTAGATCCATTTGCTTCTGACGTCGGCATATAAATGCTTAAGTGTGGAATTAGAAATCCTATGCGTAAATTTTTAAAAATTAAACTAACGCCAAGTTGATTGTATAATGCATTTTATAACCAGTGCTCGAATTTAAAAAATTATAACAGCTGAAAAATTATAGATTCTGGATTAAATTATCTCAGTGTTCTGACTGAAATTTTGATTGCATGCGCCAAATTTCTCCCAATGTCAAAGGATAAAATTAACGTTTTCACAACACCTAAACAACCGTTCTAAAAACGATAAATTGTTTGTTGTCTTGCTGAAAACGCGTCATACGTTTTACAAACAAACATTCAAATAGGTATAATCGTATTTTACATTATTTTAATTCAGCAGTGTTTTATAAGGTAATAATGCTATTAAACAAATCATGGATTTGTTTGATTCAAACTGTAAAATTCTGTATAAATGGCCTGATACTTTTCCCAAAACCATTTTGTTTGTAAGAAAAGTTAAACTTATATTCGCAGGGGATGATAAACCACTTCTTATACAAGTGAAATATTGACAGACGATTTTAACCGGAACAAAATTTTAGTCAGAATCCGAATACAGAAATTCAATTTATTGCCGGAACTCAAGTCGGATTCGGAACCAGAATTTTAAGTATATTTTTTTGATCATATATAATGAATTTTTCTAAATTGTAAAAACAATATAATGTCATTTTCTACAGTTTTTGTACGTCGAAAGTCTTCGAGGCAAACACAAGCTGCAGTATACATAACTACAGTAACTTCAACTCAGTATTAACAAGGGTCGAACAATGAAAGCGAACACTCCTTTTGTTCTTGTTTTATTCCGTCAAAACAAGGTGAATCCTATACTTTACCTTCGGAAACTTTGGAATTGACATGTAACCTTAACTGCTAAAATTTTGACATCGAAATAAAACACTGGACTTGAATCGTAAAATCGGAACTAAAAGTTTCTCGGTATTTCAGTCAGAACCGGAATTACGGTTCAACCCTCAATGAAGTGGACAAAATATTTTCGTTTCCTATCAATAATTGACGGCTTCGCAAACAACTCGTCGACGGATAAGTTGCAAATCAAAATCTCGGCGACTCGACAATTTTTTGCCCATCATTTTGCTTAAAGGTTTAGGTACAGGCTTAGGGTTATGCTTAGCATTATGCCTAGGCTTTAGTTGTTCAAAGTCGAAACAATGGTAAAATGCTGGCTTATATGACAACAAATTAACATATTCATGCGGATGCAATTACGGCAAAAAGTAAAAACATGCGCTCGCTAGCGTAAAGCGTGGTCCATCTTTCAGAATGTGTCTTTAGATAATTTTCACTTTTGAGGTTAATGAACACAAGTTTATTTCTTACTCACATATGGTGTCACAATAATTAGTCCCCTGACAATTACTCCAACTCTCGTCGATTACGCAATACATCGTCACCACTAAGCTTTAGACTTACGATTAGGCTTAAAACTGTGTTTAAATTCAGACTTATGTCACTCGCACGTTATTAAGCGTGTGCTCGGCATATGTAACATGCCTACCGTTTTAAACAAGAAATATTGATGAACGTAGCGGTTGCAAAATGTTAATTTTCATCGAATTACTTGCAGCGCAGACTGGTGGTGGACAATTGATTTTTCGAATACGGTGTTGCGAAAAAATCATAAATCGTCAAACTATATGCAAACTTTACAAATGTTGCGGGAAATTGAAGCTTTTGCGAGTAGTTCAAATTTTTGGCTGAAAATCCAAACATTGGCTGGAATGTTACATTATTGGCGGCAGTACTCAAATTTTGGAGGGTAAATATAAATTCTAGCGGCAGAATTCCAATTTTGGCTTGGCTGTGCAAGTTTTTTTCGGGAAAATCGAAATTTTGGCTCGAAAATTCAAATTCTGGAGGGAAATATTAACCTTTTGGAGAAGAATTGACATTTTACATTTTTTAAAGAACTACGTATATATGATACATCCAACAGCAAACTGTTGTGTGATTAGAGAGGTATTTTATCTAAAGAGCAACGAAATAAAAATGTCTGATATACCGTTACCCAAAACATTGCATAATTCGCACAGCTAACTATATATTGTCGATCGTTGCATGTTCGAAGGGCACGCATTGTAGCGTGTGATAGACAAAGCTGTACGGCCGACGAATTGTCGTAAATTACTTAGATACACAGTGCCATTTGTAAGAATTTTTAACATGTGTCATTTGTTTGTTCACAAAGTTCGAGCTATAAAATATTAACAAGTGCATGCAGCATTGAAGGTTTTAAATGGGCCAACGCATGCGGTAATGCATGTTTTCTGATAAATTTTTATAGCTTTTGTAAAAAGTTTTTGTTGGAGATTTCTGTCAAAATATGCCAAATAACAACTGTAATAAATGAGAACATAACTTGCTTTCGTCCCACTATATGGAACTACACCTAAGCTGAATACAAGTGATGTAGATCGGACTGTAGCGGTGCGAACTTCCTCAGCGGTCGAGTACGCTCAGTGCTGCGGTCGAGCGAGCAAGTTCCACTCAGACTGCTTCAGACCAGTTCGGTCCGCTCCGACCTGTAAACTATCAGACGACGGCAATAAAGACAATGCCTAAAAGTTTACTGCGTTTGTATCCATTGTGTATGCAAATGGCATTCTTTCGCAAACAAATAACCGTTGTAAATGGCATTTATTTTTACTTTCTGGCAAGTTAGGTCAAGTTTTTGACCAGCAAGCTAGGGATACAGAATTTACACTGTACATCTGCAATCAATAAGTCATTGCTGTAGTGACCAAAATAAGAGGGCGTGCGTGACAAGAGTACGAGCCCCTATTTTATGTTTGAAGCAATAGTCTATTTCCCTAAATAGAGTCCGTAAGCAGATAAGATCCAAAGTTACTTGTCCATTTTGATAAACTCTCAAAAGCGTTTACGTAGTGCCGTTCTACTATACTAGCAGTTAAATTTAAGAGTTCCATTCCACACAAAAATGCATTTTAAATAGTGTTAAGGACGGTGTAAAGCGTCTAAAATAGCATTTTATTTTTTACACGATCCATAACTGTAATTGTACTAAATCAACGAATATGTCGCAAGTATCAAATTTTCCTTTGTTGCAAATGGGCATGGCAATACAAATATGAATTTTTTACACTGTCCGTACCTACAGTGTGCACATCTTTAAAAGCATGATCATAGATCGTACACCAGTTTATCTTTAGCATCGGTGGTTTGTTCTGAACGTTGCGGTGTTTACAGTTTATGTTGTTCTTGCTTGCTATTCTTTTGTCCATGCGAATCTTGTCTGGTGCTTTCAGTGCAATTGGACTTCAGCTTGAGGGTAAAATGATAAAACAATAAAATTCTAAACTTCACTATTCCGAAGTTTGCGTCAAGTGTTTGGCCAAAGAGTTGAAGCCACAAACTTTTGTAACTGTTTTTCAACCAACCTGAAATTAACTTTTTTAATTTGGATAATTTTAGCTTTTTTGCCAATAATTTGTTTAATTTACCAGAGATGGCAATACATTAGATTCTTGTGAGTTTATAAAATCAAATTTGTTTAAATGTTGAATGTTTAGCCAGGAGAAATTCGAAGTTCTGGTAATTTCTGTAACAATTTAAATTTGAAGTCGTTTTAATTATTTACATTTCAAGTTGAATTCAATGTTTTAAGCAAAATTGAAGTTCGAAATCGTTTGAACACGTTTATTTTACGCTTTTTCTTCTGTTTAATATTAACTTTTTGCAAACATTTCTCAAATCTAATGTCAACACCTCTGAGAAATCAAATAACTTTTAAATAAATTTTTAAATGAATATATTTTTAAACATTCGAAATTAAACTCACAAGAAACATAACCAAGACTTTTCTTTCGACCGACAAATCGTGTATCCTTAGAAGCCATATCTTCCTTCTGAATGCAACGACGTATATGTTACACATTTTCCTCAGATTTATAATTTTTGCAAACATTTTTCAAATCTATTGAATTAAACCTGTGAGAAAGCAAGTAACCGTTAAACACTGGATAATAAAATAGCGATACAGTAGTGATCCGCTATGGCAGTTTAGCCTAGCGATGACAGTCTTCGAATGTAGTTGCAGTTTGAGTGAGAAAGCTTTGTTTACAGCCCCCTGTCTGGGCCTTGTCCGTTGTTCAATGCGTTTGGTTTCTTGAGTTCTTCTTCATTGCTGTTGGTTTGGTTTCTGGAGCAGTGCAATGAGACGGCATATTCCCGCTTGGGACCTTGCCCAGCCCTCAAGCAAAACATAGATATTTTATGAGAATGGTACTTGATTAACGAAAGTTTGGGAGACATTTTTTCGAAATAGAACCTTAAACTGCTGTTGATCGATGGTAAACAAACTATTCTGATGAAGTGAGCAGTGTGCCGCAGCTGCCTGATATTATGAATATAAACCATATGCGTTGTCAAGCTTTAAGTTGTTTTGCTATACGTCTTAAAGAGTTTAGTTTTACACCATTTTAGTTGTATGTGTTTCCATACAAAAATTTCAAAGTATCCCAATTTGGTGCGCTGCCAGGTTTTTTCATATATTTCCCGTGAAACTTACGGAAAATTTATGGCGATTTTTATGCTATCGTACAATAATTGCACACTGCAAAAACGGTGAGTCAAATTGACTCTCTTCGAAATAGGCTTTTCCGGACTACACACACTGAATCAATTTCGACTCCGCCAGAGTCAAATTCGACGCACCAAGCGACTCAGTTAGTCGAATTTGACTCTGACCGAGTCGAATTTTGACTCAGTTTGTGTAGTCCGAAAAAGCCTATTTCGGAGAGAGTCAATTTGACTCACCATTTTTTGCAGTGCAGTAAACCCATCAAAGTAACACTGATCAAAGATAGTCTGGTCGTATGTTGTACCAATGCCCCATCTAGAACTGTCAGGCTGTTTCACAAAAAAACTAGGGTATTAAACTAACTATTTCATTCTTGTTTTTACTGGTTGAACAAGTGCTTATTTATGGCTCTCGTTCAACATTACTCCATAATAACCCTTCAATTGTTAGCAGTGACAGCTTTATTCAAATTGAAGTATATAAATATATATACATATATCTCAAGCCAACCCGGCCAACGGCTTGCAGTATTAAATGACATTTATATTTGATTCAAGCAATCTAAAATTTTCTGCCAAAGTAGCCGGCTGTAGCCAATTAAAAACGTGTTTTTTTATTTTTAAAGATGTTTTTAATACCAAGTTTATCATCGAAATTATAGCCATTGTCATTCGGTATTTATTTTATAACTACGCCAAGTCAGTTTTTAAAGGGTAAATTTTCTTAAAATGAAAGCTTAACCTTTTTTGCACTATTTGTATAAACATAGTTTCAAACAAGTTATTTGACTGAAAGTCAAATGCACGGTCACCGCCAGTTGCCCAAACCCAAAATTGTTATGCTCCATCAAACTGAAACGATAGAATTCCTATAAATGTGAATCTAGTGGTGGTTATCTGCACACAGACAAATGGCTCTTTAGTAATTAAGCCTTAATATTGTGCCAGCGGAATGTTGTTAATTTATGACGGGTAAGTTTCGGAAATCTTGCTAAGTAGCTACTTATGTTATACTTAAGTAATTACTTAACTAGCCGAATTAAGTACTTAATATTTTGAGCAAAAATTAAACGCAAAATGTCAGCCATTGTTATAAAAAAGAAAGTTTTGCTACAGATTAAAGAGGCGCCATTAGTCTACCATTACTATTACACCAAAATTAGCATACCTGAATGGTTCGTTTATGTGTTTTATAAGCAAAGTTTTAAGCTAAAAGGAAAAAGCTTTATTATTCGGACAGAATATCTTTTATTCATTTAAGACGTGATTTAGCATGTAGAAATGTATTGAACAGTTACAAGTTCTGTCTATACGTTCACAAGCATTTTTTGTGCAAAAATTCTACCGTAGAATAAAGCTCTTCTCAGTTTTATTGTTGCCGTTGTTGTTTATTCATTTTTAATGTAAAATGTACGCCGAATTTCCTCTTATTTTCGCGGAACGAAGAAATTGTGGTTAAATTATATGCAACTAGGGTAACCGCTTTGGGCGGGTGACTTTAAGCCGAACATTTGTTATTTTGGTTGGTTTTTGCGTGCTAAGTTATAGACTACAAAAAATTGTACTTTTTCCCAGGTCTTAAAACAGACCTATAGTACGGCCTGCGGTGAGCGAAGCTGCGAGTAATGCTTCAACGGACGGCTGAAACTGCAGTCGAACTCTTGCTCTGAGTTACCGGAGTGGAGCAACTGACTGGCTGCACAAATGTGCGAATAACCGCACACTCTCCACATATTTTTGTGAGTTTAACGTTTAGCATCCAAACCTGCCTAATTTAACTGAACGGCATCACAGAAGTATCCTGATTTTAAAGCCGTAGGTGAAGAAAAGAAACTAGAAAGTTTCAACAGTCGTACAAGATTAGATTATTTTCCAGACGGAACTTAAGATTTATATCATTATGAACATGCGAAGCGTATGCATTCCGTAAAACAAAAAAATTGGATCACATTGCACACATATAAAGATATTATTATAGGATTTGAATGAAAAATTCTAGATTAGAATTTGTAAATTTAACCAAGCTTTTTCATAAAACGTTTTAATATATACATAATACATATTTCTTTAAAAATTGCCGCGAGCGAAAACAAGAGTCACCGCCCGAGGGCGGTGACAATAATACTTTACATCTGGAAACAGCGTAATTGCTTCTTTGCCAAGAGAGAAATGTAGAAATGTTTATGAATTCGCTGCTTAAAAATGATTTTAAAATATCTAAGTCCCCAGCAGGAATCGAACTTCAATCAACTACTCTTCACACTATTTCTAGTCGGACAACCTGGTAACCGACTCCGTTACAACGCCTAATGATCTTGATAGTTTACGTGTTTGTTGATAATTTATTGTGCGCTGCAAAACTGTGCAAATGCTGAGTGCAATTGTACAATTACCGAATAATGATGACTATATATAAGCCCCGTATACAATAATGAATAACGCATATACAAATGAAGCCTCCAGTCTAACATATGGAGATCACAAATAGGGATGGCAAATTTAGGGGGATCCACGCACTAAAACCGAGCGGGCAACTTTTTCTGAAACCAATCTCTTTGCTCTAAATTTCCGTGTAAATTCGGCAACGGATTTCCATTCCAGATAGCTAATTCAAAACACGATAGACGTACTAGCGAACGAAAATCGAAGGAAAATGCATTGTAAAATTTGTACCCCGGAAAATTTTCATTTTAGTGTAAAAAAACCTCCAGGCCGTCTCAAAAATACTAGCCTGGTTAAATTAGCATATAACTGTTTTGTCACAATTTACAGTTGAAACCAATTCTATTAGAACTTGCTTTTATAAAACAATATGGGGTTAATGTGCAATCTTATTGCGTGCTTTGGTCGCACGGCTAACTTGACACAAACCTGACAGGTGATCGGCGAAACATGTCAAATAAAATGTCATATAAATTACTCTATATATCTCGTTATGGTTATAAAAGCAGCCGTTCTAGGAATGACTATTCAACGTGATGTCAACGATGGCTTAGGGTTGCGCAACACTTGTCGTACAGCGCCATCCGTCACCGTCCGTCGCCGTCCGTCACCCATCACGTATAATACCGTATGGTAAAGGACGGCGCTGGACTGGTGACAGACGGCGCCGGACGTTATCAAAAGTGTAGCGCTACCCTGACACTTGAAATGTTTATCCAGGGGAATTTATTAAGGCGCCCTTCAATACCTTTGTTTCAAGCAAACAATTTGGCAAATATAAATCGAAAACTGTTCCGAGTCGGACCACGTTCGTCAAATGTTTGCCGTCAAAGTATCGTTGTGGTTCCGCGGTGCACAACAGGTGAAATTTGGTCTATTTTTTCAAAGTCCGCCACTGTCCTTTTTCTGGGAATAACAACGATTGGTCACATGTGGTTTTCGTAGCGCAGCGCAATTTTTGATTCGCGCGAATGAGAAATATATTCCCTGCAACAGACGTATCTTAAATTCGAAGCCCACAAAGTAAATTTGTTTATAAAGCAGTTGAAAATTTTATGCTGCTTAATAGATTACTAAAACTAGCAAATCTGCTCCTTTACGCAGTATCCAAGCTCAAAACCTGTTGCTGCGCCAATTTTCGATTTCACAGTACATAAAACTATATATTTGTTGCGTATAAAAACCTGAGGTACTCCACTTTTTGATTTTTTTAATGCAGCCAGGAGCCGTCCTACACAGTCCTGTTTCGTTCGGCGCCGTAAACCAGCGTACGTCAACTCATATGAATTGTCGCATGGCACCGCAACAACAAATTGTAAACAGAAAACATTTTGACTTGACAAGTATTACGCCATTGAAATTGTGCTAGACTTTTCGTCAACGTTAATAACTGCTTAAAAATAAACAAGCGTGTGCGCAATCCGTCATTCATAAACGTCATCCTTGAATAAAATCTCAACCCATATCTTGGCAATCTTTTTCGTTCATTTTAAACAGCATCATTTATAGGATAAATTATTCGCTTGGCCAGAAATTTTAATAACCACATGAGGTTTCGGTGCATTTATATATTCCGTTCACAATGGTGCCCATAATTTTTTTGTTTTGCGACTCGAATAAATGACGTGTGCTGCCGCTGTTCAACACAGCACGAGGGTTATAACGATGATATTTTCTGGTTTTGTTTTGAGTAAAATTCATGCTACATATTTATAGCCAGCTTTTGAATGCTTTCACTTGTACACGAACGCGTGATCAGGTATATCCGCTGCTACGATTTCTAACAATAAAAGAGTTTGTTCAGTGGAAGATCCAGAAATTTCTAATGTGAGAGGTCACGCAATATGTAATAATGAAAAAAGCACATAATCGAAGCGGCCGTGAAGCCAAGCGCAATCGTAATACAAAATTTTAACCAATAAAGTTTGGTTTCGATCCCTGTATACAAAGTCTATTCCTAAGCGACCCCTTATGAATCCGCCAGTGAGAGTTTGTTATTGCCTTGCAATAACGAATCTGAGTGGCCTAACTACTGTAGTTTTCAGCTGTTTTTATGCGTGGCTCATTCTCCGCACCGTTATATTATTTAATCAATTTTTTTACTGCTTTTTGTTTTTGCAACTTTATGACCGTACCAATGGTGTGTCTTTAGTTTTATTGCACTCTTTACTTAAGATTATTTAGATTTAAGAAATTTAGCTAAGCGGAAAAATGTATGCTGTTTCAAACGCCGAAACCGTTTAAACCGTGTTTTATTCTCGACACGATTCCTTACCGTCAGCATTGATTTAAAGTTTTCAGGGATATAATAACGGGCATTCTCGAACCTGTTTACCGTGCTTCCGAATGGCAATTATTGCTCAAATTTTAAAAAGGAATTTTAGTTTGAGGTCATGGAAACCTGACATTTCCATGAGTTCTACATGGGTTAAAAAGTGCGGTTCGCTGGCTAGATACTACAGATTCGCCCGAACCATGCATGAAGAACTGTGATAAATCCTTTGAGCGAAGCCAGCGAGAAGTTGGACGTAATTTTTGTCATTATTCTCACTAACGATTATACGCGTGATAATTAGAGTCCGTTCCGTAGCTTCTGCAATTGTTTGTCAACTGCAATATTCAACCGAATTCAAATTTTCGTCCTTGAAATAATTTACCTGGTCACTAAACCGTGACTCAATTCGCTGGCGTAGCATTTTAAAAGGGTAAGTTTAAATATTGCGAACTTTTTTTGGGCCACAGAGCCTAAGCATGGGCTAACTTCTCACCTGTTTCTGTATTTGAATTTGCACAAGATTCTGATAGGTAAGGTAAAATATTAAATCTTTCGTTTTAATTCAGAAATCGACTTCAAAAATTCAATCGAAATCGACTTTAGTTTGTTCTAAAGTGAACCAGTATTTATGTCTATGGGGCAGCACAAAGTTGTTATTTTTGACGGAGATTCTATCAATCAGGGCAGCGAAATTTAGTCACAAGTTTAAAACCTACTGTATGGACAGTTCAATTGAATTTTTTGTGCAGGTTTCGTCGTTTTGATGTGGTGCTATTCGAGCCCAAAATTTCTGAAGAAGTTTTTGTGACACTTCACAGGCCCCAGTGTTATTGGACATTACAAGTTCAACTCTAAGGGTCTCGCGACACTTTTTGCCTTTAATGCCGTCCGGTCCGCTTTTAAAAAGTGTAGTTATTGCAAACGTCCACTGAAACTTTTAAAAAACCCAAACTTGTTTTCAAATAATCAGAAATGTCATAAAAAGGCCAACCAAATTTTAAAAAATTAGATCAAGATCTGTTTTTAAACTATACCTTGAATGAAATTTTTCAGCTCGTTTGCAATGCAATCAACTTCAGTTTTTTGCGAACATTTGTTCGTTTGAACAATTTGATATCGAATAACTCAGCAAAGTTTAAATAAATTATTTGTTTCACAATATTAAAATCAGTAAAATTCTGTAACCAAAAACTAGTACTAGTTCTACAGGTAAACGGAGCAGTCAACAACACTCTACTGCAGTGTCCGATCCAGGAATTGTCGGCAGGGTCGCACAATTATAATACGTAGAAAATCATAGCGTGCGGAACGAGTAAAATAGCCAAACGCAATCAATATTAGTACTAAATCTTAATACAAATATTTTGGATTTGATTCCGTCTGAAAAGCAATGACCGGAGTCGCTCTCAGGGGCAACCGCCAATGCTCTATAATGTGACAAAGTATTTGCGTTCGGAAGTCAAACCAAAAACCCATACGACAGCTAGAATTGCTGTCTAAAACATAAACCGAATGAACCGATCGGTCATTATTTCATCATTTGAACACTTGTAATTTTGGTGCGATTAATAGTTTAGTCTTTACGTGTGTGTCAGTTTTCATAGACACAGTTCTATTCCATACGTTTCTTTATAGTTTGGACCTACATTATCAAACGTGTGCAGCAGCTTTTACCAGTTGGTGGTATTCCTTACCGTTTTCAAACACGTGAAAGGGGAGGTTCAAAAATCAGCACATTTTCTGCATTGGATTTGTCCTACTCATTGTCAAATTTAATATCCGCTATCGCTGGAGTTCGTTAGTTTCAACACATATCCTTCACTGGTAATAAATGTTATCCACATTTCACAATATGGGCTTTTATAACTAGATGGATGCAACCTAAGGTCTGCCTTTAGTCGAATTTTTACCTGATGTTACGGCAATTTGGTCCTGTTTTATGGCAAAAGATTGGCGGAGGTTCCTGTAAAATTTGGGTAGCGAAAACAATCGTAATTTTATAAACATAGAGATTTTGCAGTGAGTTTGTCACTTTTTCCAAAATACAAACTTTAATAACGCGAACGGATATTTGGTAGGTTATTTTTAAAGTTAGCCATTACATCATTGTACCTGCCTGTTCACACGCTGGCCTAGAGCACCATCAATTTTTGCCCTCCGGTTGCAGATCGATTTTTCGTAAATCTAACCTTCATTTGACATGGTAAACCTGCGTATGCCCTGGGGGAGAAAAATTGGTTTGGTTATCCGGCCCATGTATACATCACTGCCGTCCCAAAATCCCACCGTCCCAGCTAAAAAGTTGATAACTTTTGTTTGTGGTGGGATTTTGGTATTTTGAGATTTCGGGACTTTGTGATTTCTACAGAATTCATTGCAAGCAAGCTCTTGGGCTTAGGCTCAGGCTTAGGTTTAACATTAGGCAATCTTTTGTCTCAAGATGAGGTTTAGGATTAGGCAAGGCTCGTCTTAGGTTTAGGATTAGGCAAGGTTCCGTCTTCGGCTTAGGTTTGAGAATTAGGCGTTTACGCGTAGGATCTGGCGTAAGCTAGATATAGAGTTCTGAGGTGCCTTAGCCTAAGAAGCTTACACTTTGACTTAGACTACAGCTTAAGCTAGGTTTAATAGGCTTTATAAGCTTAAGTTTAAGCGTAGGCTTTTGTAGCATTCCATCTGAGACCATATCCCGAAATCCCAAAATCCAATATCCCAACTTCGATCATATTCTGAAATCCCAAAATCTCACATTCAACCATATCCTGAAACCCAAAATCCCAATTTCAACCATATACCGGAATCCCAAAATCCCAAAATCCCACCTTCGACCGTATCCCACAATCCCACCATCGACTAAATCTCGGAATCCCAAAATCACCATATTCAACCTTCTTCCAAATCCCGGCACCCCACCATCGACCATATCACAAAATCCCAAAATCCCACCTTCGACCATATGCCGACATCCTATAATCCACCTGCCACCATACCTCAAACTCATGTGATGGGATAATGGGATTCTGGACGACAACATGCTTAGCACGGGCCAATATACTAGTGGGTTAAAATTTTAACACAGTCAGCAGAAACTCCTGAAACTGCTAATTTTTTTCTGCCTGTACATATTTTTTCGAAAACTGCAAATGCTGGTAAGATTTCTTAAAATCCTAAACATATGATACAGCATCATTCTAAATAAGCCGTATCAACAAAATTAAGTTTTCACTTATTGTAAAACACAAGTTTGGAAAAAGTGTTCGATGTAAAGTACTTACTATCCAGCAGTGCTGTGGACCAGATCGGACTATACCTGAATTTTTCAATGGTCAAATCCACGGAATACTGCACTTTTGTAGGCGCCTGGTTTTGGGCCGGATCGCATCTGACGGTTTGGTCTGGCTCGACATTTTTGGTTTACAAATATATAATGTTTCAAATGTTACTGATGTATGGGTTTTTATTGTTTGAAATAAACATGTCATAATCTGGTCAACTAAAAAATCTGAAGAAAACTATTTATATTTTCATTGAAATCTACAGCGACTTCCTTCTTCAATATAAGTTTAGGGTACGAGAATCAAAGTTCTAAAATTGCAGTGGTTGAGTAGTTAAGCAATTAATCATTTTGGCGGCCTATTAGCTCAAAATTTTCACGGACGTCCTTGAGTACATGGTAGTTTGCGCTGATTTTAAAAAGTTTGTTTTAAACGCAAACCAACTTTGTTTACTGTCGGCGGTTCGTTTACAATAAAGCGCCTTTCGACAAAAGTAAATCAAGAACTGAACAAAAATTACAATCTGCTACAAGTGTACGAACGCAAGATATTTTATTTTACTCGTATTGAGTAAAACAACCGCATTTATTTGACATTTTGATCTAAATTTATTGAGAAAAGTAAACTGTTTAGTCTTTATTCGCAAAAAAATCATGATTGGTTTGAGCTTTAAAACGAAAGCCGGTTTGTTTCCGGGTATTTTATAGAAAAATGCTTTGGAATTTTTTTGCATTAAAATATGTAAAAATGTAAGAAGGTATTTTTGGAATTCCGTGTTCGATCTCTCCTCCACGCGAACGCTATAGATTTATATGTCGTATAAGTAACGTTTGACTTTCAGCTACCATCTGACCTATGCAAAGGAGTAGCACATCATGAAACAACAGACAACCCTATTTGGCACAAATAATTTTTGAAACACAACCAACGTTGCAGTATATGAATCAGGCTAAATTATTTTTAGGTAAACGATTTCAGGCGCGTAGGCCGAGGTTTTGCAATTGTGAGAAACGTTTATTAAAGGTAACAGTGTGAAAATTTTTGAGAGCGAAGCCAGGGAAAAGCCAAACCTTGATTTGCCTAAGTAGTAATATTACATCCCAAGGCTCGTGTCTGCGACAGAGGTGTAAGTGCGTAAAAAAATTCTAGCCTCGCTGTGCTTTACCCGTGGAAATTATATTTTTCACCCGCGTGTACAACCGCGCAAAATTCCTCTGCCGTTACACGCGTTGGGCGGTGACTCTGATTTCGCTCGCGCCAATTACCAAAGAAATTTTTTATGAACACAAAAGAACGTTTTTGATAAATAAATTTTGTTGCAAATTCTGCACTAGAATTTTTACACTGTTCAGTATACAACCGTAGCCCTGCCTCCGGTTCCGAAAACAATCTGCCTTCTCCTACAGTATGGTTTCTCCCAACGGTTCTGGCAATTTCGGTAGTTCAATATTACATAGTTGTACAAACATTATATCATCCGATGCGGTTGGCTTCAAATTTTGGTAGAAATTTAGAAGTTACTTGTCGGGATTTCGTAAAATAAGCCAAAACTAAACAGTTTTACAAATGTTTCTTGAAATTGCCAAATTAAACGCTATTTTAACTACCTAATTTTCTCACCTACCGGCTTCAGCTGCTGCAAATTTAGAAAACCTTTGTCGAGTGTGTCTATGCGGCACCAGCCATAGCCACTCGCTTTACTGGTTTTTCCATGCGTACGTTAGAGACAGACGTGAGTGCTAAAGCAAAACGAGGTGTATATGCTGTTGCAGAATATTTGTGCAGTCAACGAGCAGCTCTGCTCCGGTAACTCCGCCCAATAACACCTTGCTACCCACAGCGCCGAGGGTACGACTACAGCTTTGCCGTCTATTGAAGTGTTACTTGTAACTTCGCTTACTAGAGGCCGCATCTATGGTCAGTTTTCAGACCGGGAGGAGAGAACTTGTAACTATTTTTAGCACGTAAAAATGTCCAAAGCCAACAATGCATTTTAACTCACACACCGAAGCTAGAATTAAGTTTGAATCATAAATCATGGCCGATGTATTGAACGTTAGCCGTAACAGTAGTATAAGCATGTTCCAAGGCCTAAGAATTATCCTAAATGTAAGCATAAACTCGAACTTATACCTAAACCTAAGCCTAAGCGAAAATAGTATAAAGCTTAACGTTGCTCTATCACAGGCCTTTAAAAAAGCGTTCTGTGCCCAATGTTTACATGGGCCAAAATCATTATAGGCATTAGGCAACTCCGTTAGTTTATAGAATGACCTAGAAATAAGACCACGTGCCAGTGGTTACTCACAACGTGAAACACTCTACAGATTGAAATTCGTCGGCATTCTGAATTCTTGCGGTAGAACATTAGTACGGACTGTACGTATGCGTATGTTACATTTTAAAATATCACAATTGCTTCGTTTTTAGTTGTAGATACTCGAATCGTCGTTACGGAATAGAAATAAGAATCTATGGTCAATTATCAAGACTTGCAGGTCGAGAAATTGTATACCCACGGATATAACCAAGTCAAAATTTTTTACTCATCACGCGATTATCCGCAGGTAGCGTGCAGCTCTCGGTTCAGACTCGATAGTTGGCCAATGTTACTTTAATTAAAGTTTCGAACTCACCTTTGTTTGGCCCTGGAGTCATTTATGCGCTACAATTAGGGATAATAGACATTTATGAACTCTAACAATGGTTTAAGGACTCTATCAGCTTACGGACACTTATTAGGGATACGGACTCCTATTAATTGGGACTCAAAATGGGGTCCCCCTCTTATTTGGGTCACTATAGTATGGGTCAAAAATAAGTTTATTACCTGTTTACATTTTGCCCCTCCCCCCATTTGGAGATCCTGGATCCGCCACTGACATCACTTCACCGCAATAATAACAATACGATAGTAAAAAAGAGCTTTCCTCATCGTCTTAAATTTCTTTATTGTTTCTAAATGCTCGGATTGCTTTTAATAGTTTTCAAGGTGTGTATTTAGAGGCTTTTTGTCTACAACTCTCAATGTATAAATACTTGCAACGGTGAGCTGATGTATACACTATTCCCGACAGTTTTCGAAATTTTACGGCATAACTTAGGTTAACCGTTAAGGCTTATGGCTTAGGCTTAGGGTTGGGCTTAGGCTTAGGGCGTTCAAGCTTTTACGTGAAAGTGTACAAGGATAAGTTTCTACCGATATTGCAGCAGGTCTGTAGTGGTCTCGCTTTGCTGCTGGGCCAAAAAGTTTTGAGTAGGGACATGCAAGTATTTCAGATGAGCTACTTTCTTTAGGGGCTAAAATATTTCCCTTTGTCTGCATCATGACTTGCGCTGGATTCGAGTTTATGCTTAATATAGATGAACAATATGTGACAGCAACTATTTAATTTATATCAAAACTTAAGCGAAGCTGTGAAGTTTTACTAGTTTAACGTCTACCTTTTACTATGATGTCAGCATTGAAATTTGGCTCAGTTTGAAACTTGGGACACTTTGACGAAATAAAATGAAACAAAAACAACGCAATTCACACGTAGTATTTAATTGTGAACATTCGGACGGTGACCAGCCTCCAGCAACAGCGCAACATCCAATTGTTGACACCAATACAACAACCGGTGAAGTGACTGTTGTTGATAATCCGCGGCCACATTCAGCGCATAGTTCTTCTGATTTTGGCCCAGATCCAACTTGGCGATATTCACAAACCAATCACGCAACAACAACAACAACAACAACGTCAGCAGAAAAAGATGATTCTATTGCGCACGCACATTTGTGTTGCGATGGTGAAAATTCACCGCTGGCAATTGATGCAAACGAAGGGCATGCAATCGCTGCACCAATGGTTGTTCAACGTGCGCCTCCAAAACAGTCTGCAAGAAAAAAGTTAGCCAATCATTGCAGGGCTGGTTTTAAGATGAAGGACCCACTTGCGAACAGCGTGCGATACTTAGTATCCATCCCTCGGTTGGAGGAAGCCCTGGTTAAAAGGCATCCGTGTTAAAGATAAAATGAATTTTAGAAACTCAACGGATTCAAAATTAAGCTTTTTTGAATAGTTTAAGTACAAAAACATACCGCCTAAGCTATTTTGAATCTAATGGACCAGAATTTAAGTTTTCTGTCGGGACCGTTTAAACCTTGGACACTACTCTGCTTAGAATATACTTGCAACCATATTTCACAAATTAGGTTACAGTTGGAGCCCATACTGTCAAAAAGTACGTACTGTATTACAGAAAAAGTATTAAACCCTATTCACACGTGCAAGTGTTTGCAGGAAAAACTTGCAAGTGCAAACTGCATGTACAAGTTTGGTCACAAAGCAGCTTTGAAGTTCTTGCAGGTCCAAATTATTCACTGGGATTCAGTTTGTTTAATTAAATTCGCACCTGCGAACCCACTTGCAAGTCGCTTTAATTTCATGAACCTGCAGTTTGATTGGTCAATCGGAATGTTCCTTTGAAAATACCAGCATTTGCAAGTGTTTCGTGCAAGTTTCAGCTGCGAGTTCTCGCTGCCAAAACTAGCACGTGTGAATGGGGCTTTACATGCAAGGCTGAGAGTGGATGCAGCCGAGTGAAGTGAGAAACAAACGTTTGCAACCACTTCACTGTTATTCATGAAAACTAGGCTAAAAATTTGCCGTTGATATAATCTGCAAGAAAAGCTCCTATTAAAGTTGGGATCTTAGCCCTGATACTCAAAAGTATATAGCACCTATTATCATTTTGTAATAGGGTTTCAAACTCACTTACTATTGCAATTGTTGAACTCAAAACTGGTGCTGGAGTAGAGCAAATCGTGAGCGAAAAATGTGCAGAATTTTCAGCCTCAGCATTCACTAGTTCAAAAGTTACTAGATCTATCACCAACTGGTAATAAGTGCTACACACACTAAGAATACGGCCTCTGATTAAAACCAGGTGAGGATGCGGAGACTAAAACAACTGTTGCTGAATTTGCTAGTTTAACCCTTTCTCACATGAATTATTTTCTATTACCCCTGAGACCTACTTTTATGCTAGGATTCGAACTCCGGTGAATGGAGTGGGAGGCCTATACCATCACCACTCAGCTATAGGAGCTTGACGCTCGAGCCCGAGGGGGCTCTCACGTCTTGTGGTGATTTAGTACTATGTAAACGTGTTGCAATTGTTAAACACAGTGCGATATATACTATATAACGTATACACTGCGCTGAGTTGCCTACAGGCAACTCAATGTGAGAAGGGGTTAAGAAATAATCCGTTAAACGTCGAAAATTGTTTGTAACGCTTCCGTTTAGAGAAATCTCGGTGTTTAAAACTTTCAACAGTGTCCTCAAATTACAAGCATACTTGCTGAATAGCAAAAGTTTAGCAAAACTTCTACTGGAGCTGGACGTTGATTTTTTCGCTGGAGAGGAAGCCGAAGGCAGACCACCGGTGGTACCCTGAATACACGTCTGCAGAAGCTATATATTGAATATTAGTTGAAATTAAAAAAACTTTTGTGTTTTTTAATATTTAAGACATTTGTGTTGCGGCAAGCTATCTTACTTCGAAGGGTGCCTTATTTGGACCGCCCTATTTCTTCTAGCGGCAGTCCTTGGTATCACTGTCGCTTGGGTAATAGTCACACATCAGCGTGTCAATGAAGCTGTACTTGGTAAGAAAATTCGCATACGCATTGTTGTTGTTAAATTGTCGGATGATAATATGTTACATTAACGGGCGTCCAGAATTCTGGTGGGTCTATTTAATAATAGGATTAAATTCTAGATTACATTTTTTGCTTAGCCCTAGGCTTAGGCTTAGGAATGCGCTTAATCTACTGTTACGCCCCATAAAGTAACATTGGAAATAAGTTTTATGGTTTCTGAAACTTTTCTTAAGGTTGACTGCATTTTTAACCATTTGCTAAAACGAGTACTTAACCAATTTTTGTACTTTAAACTCAAACTTTTCTTAAGGTTGACTGCATTTTTAACCATTTGCTAAAACGAGTACTTAACCAATTTTTGTACTTAAAACTCAAACTTTTCTTAAGGTTGACTGCATTTTTAACCATTTGCTAAAACGACTACTTAACCAATTTTTGTACTTAAAACCCTGCTTTAAGTTGTTAAAATAATACTTATAGAAGCTGAAAGTTTTTCATGCGACAGCTTAGCCTTTCTAGCATACTAATGTTGGTCTAAAAACACCTAGTTTCATTGTATTCCACTCATTCTGAAATGACCTTTGTTTTTAACGATAATGTAGTTAAATTCGTAACATTTAAGCAAATACTTAAGTGTTAGTTATACAAATAATTTTTAGTACGATTTTGGAAACCCAGCCATTGTCTGTTTTACGTTAATTGAGGAAATAGCGAAATTTAGCCAATACTGGGTTGTTTGCATTGTTCATGCACATGGTTTTTAAAGCACTACTTTATAGTAGAAAACGTTAAATCAGAGTATCATTAATAGTACCTTCATCCATCATGTGTGATCGATTTGGAAATTTTTCATTCGAAGCAGTTTTCAGCAAACCACATAGGATTTTAACAGTTTCCCGGTCACCAGTTGAACTTTCTGTCAACGTGAGAACAATAAAATACCAGATCAAATAAATGTGCATCTCAAAATAGTTAATTTCAATGAGTAAAACATATACTTGTTTTCCGTTTCCGTCATGACAAATATTCGTTTCCAGTATTTTATTATCTGTTTGTACCCTGACTAAAAGGGCGTCTTAAAATGTTATTTTACAAGGTGCAAAAATATATCCGTTTTTCGATTGCGCTTATTATAATCATTATTTCATCCCGTGTCCAATAAATTTTACTATCTACATAGTGTATATATAATTGTTTAGATTCACAAAGGCAACAAATCGAAAACAAATGCTCAAGCCTAAATCCAAATGCATGTTTGAATGAAAGTAACGCTGATTATTCAAAAGTCACGTGTACATCTGCGAACTGCGCCTTGATCGGTAATTCTGTACCAGAAATTATTACTTTTCAACATCCGCTATTTTGAACATGAATTTTTGATATTTAGTGTTTATGACATTAGAAAGATTCAATGTACTCTGCAATGTTTTTAACTTTAATTTAACATACTCAAAAAGACTAGTTTTAGAAACGAAATTTAGACGATGGGTACAGATCGTTTAACTTCGTACAAACATAAGCTTTCGGTCAGTTATCGCTTTTGCAAGAAATATTCATGCTCTTGTACACTTCATCCCCCATACATAGACTTAGGCGTAGGAAAATGCTTACCTATTCCGAAGACTTTGTCTAAGCTTATTCTTTAACCAAGAAGTGAGTAGCTATGTTAGAAAAATAATTAGATATTAACGGCAGATTAATGTTAGAAGTTAATACATGCAGCTGTTTTTTGTTGAATTTTGGAAATAATTTGAATCTATTTTCAGCGGCACACTTTATTCGAAATGCTGACTTTTCGGTTCAACCGTGCGATGATTTTTTCAAATTTGCATGTGGCAAATATGGTGACTATAATATACTCTCAGACTCAGCAACACTCATCTCGCCAATTCAAGACATCGAAAATCGGCACAAAAACTGGCTCAAAGGTTTGTCACGCAACGACCAGGGGTGTACTCAGAGTCCTGGGGGGGGCATTTTTCTAGTGCAAATTGTTTTGCTCAATACAGGCACAGTTTTATTGAATAAACGTTAGAAAATTCCTTAATTTTAGTTTAGAAGCCAATGTTTTAGTCGTTTTCCGCTGTCGACGCTCTGCAGTTTAAATCTTCAAATTGCTTGTTATATCGAAAACTGTGACGTATCTAACAAGTCCTTAGGGTATGCAATCACAAGTAACCACATATTATGAATGTTGCAAATAGATATATTAAAATTCTGCTGATAAATGTCACAACCAAGCACGTAATCATGCACACTACCTACCGGTGATTATGGGCGTTTATTACTTTAATAATACTCTCAATATATAATGCTTTCATATACGTACATATGCAAATGCAAAATACTGCAAACAACCATTTAAACACTACCTAGCAAGCAAAGGTCGCGAAAAAATCACAGATTTATATCCGAAAAATAGTTCTTGTTTGCCTTGTTACTTTTGTGCAAAACGGTGAAAGTTGTTTTCCGTTGAAACGAACCCGGCTGATTTTACTTTGTTTCAGTACTGCTTGAAACCAAAACTACAAACGATTCACAGTCAGAACAATTTGTGAAAACGATCTATCAGAGTTGTTTGAACGAAAGTAAATATACCACAGCTTGATTATGCAGTTACGCTTCATCCGTCAAAACTTGTACACTACATTTCACAATTTTCACTTATTATATTTTGTTAAAGTAAATCTTCTTGACCACGCGTGGTTGAGAACAGATAGGTAAAATCTTGTCATTTGAGCACACGACCCACACATACAGAACAGCAGCTACGTTATTCGAGACCCTTCAGCTCCAAAAAGATTGTCTGTGTCTCGTTGAGTATCAACGTTTAGCCCAACAGCTTATGCAATAACAGGAGCACATATCAGAGGCGCAGCCGAGGGTGGGGTCAAGGGAGAGTCATGCCAACTCCAATGGTTTTTAAAAAATTTCATTTTTGTTTATTCTTAACTATGATCTCCAGTGCGCGTTTCATTCCCACACACTAGTTGTTGGTGCTTTTCTACTCAGAATCGACATTGCTTTAGTGGTATATGTATCAAAATTTATTTCGTCACACGTTGTTGTATGTAGTGACTGTTTTTTACGATTAACAAAAATATATTAAAAGCATTTGCATGCCTCCCCCAAACGAGAATCCTGGCTGCACTCATAGCACACGCGCGGGTGTGCAATATTATAATGGAACAAAACTCACGACCGAAACGAGCAAAAAGTCAAATAAGCGTCAATAACGTAATGCTTAACTTGAATATTTTGCAGTTAACTAGTTTGAAAATCCGTGTGCAAACTGATCGAAGTAAAAATATTTGCCCCTAGTTTTCGTAAAAACATTAAACTTTCGTGTTTCCTTTAAAAGTATAACGAGTTTGACGTTCAAATCTTGTCTTTAAAGCTTGAATTCAATGATAGCATAGGCTACACTTAAATCTTGAAATTGTAACGATTTTCATTTTGCTCGAACTTTGCACTTATCAAAGAAATAAAATTGCAGACTCACGTTTTATAAACATTGATTTGCTACTGTAACATTTTAGCGGCGCGTGAAACTTTGAGCCTCGAAACGGTCAAACAATTTCTAGCCGAATTTGGTGGTTGGCCAGTGGTTGAAGGTAAAGACTGGCCACAAAACACAGCATCAGCTTCAGTCATTGGCAATCCATATGTATGGGAAGATGTTGTTGCACGCCTTACAATAACACACGGGTTGCGATTTATTCTTGACGGTTATGTTACTGCTGACGCTAAAAATACTTCACTGAATGTATTTGAGGTAATTTAAAAGATAACAGGGTGCATCCCATACGGACATGAGCACGGATTTTTTACGTGGATGTTGTTTAGGGTTGCCTTTCATTGATTTTTCCTGTTCAGGAAACTATACATTTATCGCTTAGCTAAACGTTGGTAAAAACATTTCCCGGTATAGGTCATTCAAGTGAAATCCCCACAAATTTTGACCACCACAAAATCGTATTTAAAGTTGAATTGTATTTTGATGATGATAATTGATATTTTTTTCACAAATTTTTAATTGGAATCTATACGCGTATGGGTTGCGCTATGCTTTTGTTAACGTCCGACGCCGTCTGTTACTATACGGTATAATACGTGCGTAATTACGTACGATAACTCACAGTTACGGACTGCGCCGTACGGATGACGCACGATAACGGACAGGTCCGTATGGGTGCGCACGGTGACGGACAGGTGACGGACGGCTCCGCATGACGAGTATAGCAACAACCTAATAGTTGCTGAACACTGTGGTGCATTGCGTGTTTATGTTTCCCGTACGCAGTACAGTGTTGTGTTTAGAAATACGCGAAAAAGGTTATTATACGGCTGTAATTTTCTACGTCTTCGCTCTAATAAATCCGCAACCCTGCGTATTTTAGATAGATCAAGCCAAACTTGGCATTGATAGCGTTCATTACTATTTGAATGGATCGTCCACAGAACATATGGGTCAATATATACAGTTTGTTACGCAAACCGCTATATTGTTTGGTAAGTTGGTCGACGAATTTACGTTCCTACGATATTTCGGATTGCAAGCTGTCCGTCGACAAGTTGCCAGTGTCACGGAATTGACGTTATACCTTTCATGTAACATTACCAAACCTGTAAAAATACAGAAACCGTTTTAACCTGTTTTTTCGGGTAAAATACAACTTGGTGCGCTTCATGCAGTTTATTTTGTAATCCTGAAAGCCTAGCACGCCCGGTATATCACTTTTGTATTAAAGGGAGGGAGGTAAACCGTATTATATATTGAGCAAGCTATTTTGTATGCAACAAAATTCATTTTTACATAAACAAGACTGGCCTGTAGCAATGCGGGAGCCGGTTGGGGAAGCTGAGCTCCCTATAGAACAATTTTGCCCCTTCTCCCGGAAAATTTTCAACATGGCTTGTACTTTTTAAAAGATTAAACTAACTCGATTTAAGCTTAAGGTAATCCAGCAGTATTAAACTAACTTTCTAGATTAACTAAACTGACAGGTGGGTTTGCGCTTAGAGTTCTTCAAAAACCTTACATATTTTCAGTTTAAGCCAAACTTAACGAACCGTTAGATACACGTATTTTCTGGGCTGCACTTGTTACTTAAACTAAAAATAACTATACTTTAACTCAAGTTAAACTTAAAAACATGTTAGTTTAAGTAAAACCTAAACTTCTAGTTTAGTTAGTCGGTCCAGCTATTTAAGTTTTACTAAAACTAATATTCAAATTTAGTTAAGCTATATTTTAAGTTTAAGGTTTTAGAGAGTAGTCATCGAAAACCCTTGTATGCCCCTGCTGAAAATGTTTAGCCCCCTGTCAAGGGGACTTGGCTACGGGCCTGAAACAAGATTGTCGTATAAGATTTAATTCTAGAAGAGTTGGCCAAAAACCGTATAATTTTCTAATTAAGTCTTGGAAACTGAATATTATTTGTTTTAGGAGCCGAAGAAAGCCTGGCAAAGCAAGATATGATGGACGCAGTAAACTTTGAAATTGATCTGGCTAAAGTAAGTGTATTTCCAACAATGAACACAGTCAGAATATTGGATTTGGGTGTACAAGCGCGGCTTTTGGGCAAAAGTGTAACAAGTGACAGCGTGTTTACCGTTAAGCAATATATTGGTTAGGATTCCAGGACGAAGTGATTTTATATCTTGGCTTACATCTACGCCAGCGCTTCATGAGCGTAACTTTAGGCTATTGTGTGTATGGGGTGTTGAAATTTGTTATGGCAACTTGGCCGTCCAAACATCTCTACTCAGGAGCTGTATACAAGGTTATGGATAAGTTGGATATATCGACTCCTAAAATTTCTGGAAAGACAAAAACAGTTGATTTCAGAAGGTTCAGAGTCTCACAAGAAAACACTTACGTGAAGTTATTCCCTCCCAAAATATAATCCTGGCTAGGTAGGCTAAGTCGAATGCGTAGAAGTTGCGTTCTGCAGCCTGATTATTGTGCTGTTCTAAATTTATTGTTCTTTTGCCGACTAAAGTTCAATGATTGCGCTATACTTGAGGGCCGGCGCCGTCCAACATCGTGCGTCACCCGTACGGCGTACGACGTCGGCCGTCACCGTTCGAGCCATACGTTATCACACGTGAGTTATTTGCGTACGATACCGCACGGTGAGGGACGGCGCCGTACGGGGGACGCATGGTGACGGAGGGCGCGGTACGGGTGACGGACGGCGTCGTACGGGTACGGACGGCGCCGGACGTCAAGAAAAGTATAGCGAATACTTAGAATTGCAGGCAATGGATCCGCCAGTACTTCGAAAAAATCGGTCCGTGATGTACAACGAATATACAATGAAATCTTTGCAAGCAGCGTACCCACACGTAGGTCATTATATTCTGTGATGGGTCGTGCATGTTCCCACTAGTTTCTAGAATATTCAGGTTTTAGAGTAACTTAAGATTAGGATTAAGCTTATGCAGAGTATAAGTGCCGCCGTTTTGGAACAGTCTCCTTATTGTCAAATGATTTGTAGGAATGTTGCTGCTAGCTGGATGCTTTTGTAGAATCATATACGGCCGACGCTTGTGAAATTTTGTACACAATCGCTAATCTTAATTTTGATGCTATAACTCGCGAAATTTTACGTTGTGCCAAATACAAAAATTTACGAATGGTAGTGTTTGCGCTTTTGTTGTTTCTACTCACCGACTATCCACCTTTTGAGGTATTTTTGTCGGGACCGTAGCCAGACAGCGGTCAGGGTGTTTAGCCCCCATAGTACGTTTTGGCTTTCTTCCAGGGAAACCCAACGCAACTTTAAATAGTTTAATAAGTTGAAAACTTGTCGAATACTGCTCCTAAAATTGCCTTGGAAACCTACCATATTGAGCTGGCTGTGAGCCCTGAGTTTTGGGCTTTTAACCAGATTTACAGCTAGAATCTGTGGGGTTTGAAGAATTCAAGAACGCCTATGAATAGGATAGCTAATAAATGATTTTCAATGAAATTTTAGGGAACTTTCTTGAAACATTAATAAATTTTGTTTTAGATTAAATTGCGTACTTTTGCGTCTAGCTTATTTCACAAATTTCATACGATTCCGGACGACGAACGTGTTATTATTTGCAGTACAAGTTATTTTGCAAAGCTTCGACCTGTCCTTGAGCGTGCAAATGCCAGGTATGTTTCTCAGATTTGCCTTGATTGAAACCGATAATCATATTCTCAAACGTGTGTAGCACCTATGACAAATCGATAATAGGTTTTGTGTTGTTTTCCACCACCTGATGAAAAATTTCGAAATTTGACATATTTTTGCATTGTGTCTCTTACTTGAGAACAGAGTTTGACAACGCAAAAGTGACAAAGTTAACTTGCTTCACAATACGTAATACTTTTCAACGGGCGATAGGTTCAAAATACCATTAAGAATACGGTTTCATATTATAAAATAATGTAACGACTATACGTCCGCTGGTGTGTGAAGCTTCTTAAAACCGGTAAAGTACGGTCAATAGCTCATAGGTTTATCAGTCCAATGTTTGACAGATCCTAACAAGTAAAATTAGCAAGCCACAAAAACTTCATTGGTTCAGTTCGAATTTTAGGTAGTCAAACTCTGTACGCTTAGGCGTAGGTAAACGTAATCTTATTATCAGTCCAAAGTCTGACAGATCCTAACAAGTAATACGGGCAAGCCACAAAAAACTTCATTGGTTCAGTTAGGATTTTAGGTAGTCAAACTCTGTACGCTTAGGCGTAGGTAAACGTAATCTTAATGTTTATTTTGGATTTACTTTGGTAGGCTTTCGATTGCCCTAAAACTGGTTAACTGCACGTTTACTGGCCTGTGGATACAATTATATGGATCAGTTTTATTTTGACCTTAAACCGCTAGCTGAGCTGTGTAGTCAAAACGGTTACCTCGCAAACCATGTGCGTAGCCAGGATGTTGAACAGGGGATTACGTGCTATAAAAATTTCGATACGGGTTACTTGTGTCACCAACCCCGGTGGCAACTGCCATTGTCAGAATAACGGAGTAAATCAACGATATAATAAATTCACCAGGTTAGCTGTTTATAACAAAATGCAACTGATTTAGAATAACCCCTATATTTGCAAATATGCAGGTAAATCTCAGACAAACATATTTGTCAAGACGTGTGAATTTATTATTCCTATGGGTGTCGAATTAATTTACTGCTTCCTGGAAACTCAAATTAAGCTGAGTTAACGATACTTTTTTGGCCATTTATTATTCTAAGAGCATCGGTTGGTACCTCTGACATGTTTGTAGCCAAGTTTTCACTTGGGAAGGGTATTGTCTCATATAAAAGACTTTAATGTCATCCAGAACGTATATGGTTATTCATTATCCTGCTTGCTCTTTTATGTTTCGCTAGCAATTTCAGGATATACATATATCCCCCTTATTCCGTTCCCTTGCATACGCCGCTGCCTCTGAAATTCTTATTCCCGTGTTGCTAAATATTTGTTTCATAAAAACCATTTTTATAGACTTACTTTTTACTGTTAACAGAACAATACAAAATTATTTAATGTGGAGATTGATCAAGGAGTATTTGCCGTTCATGTCAGATACAATTCGTGAACCAATGGATGTATTTCAACAATTTATTGTCGGCACATCGCAAGGACATCGAGAATTGTACGTTTAAATGCTTGTCCTAATTCTTGAAAATACATCAGAGGTACTTGGTGGATCTTTTAAATTCAACATTGTATGAAATAGCTATGTATTTATTAGAGATTGCATTAGGAGTAAAAACTGGTTCCAAGACCGAAACATTGCAAAAAATAATTTTTTTAAAAAAATTGCGCTGTTTTATAAATTGCGAAATGAAGAAATCCTTTAAAGCTCCATTCATACGTGCAAGTTTTTGCAGCGAGAACTTTCAGCTGCAACTTGCAGAAGTACTTGCACCTACAAGCAGTGGCGGATCCAGGATCTCAAAATGGGGAGCCAAAATTTCACAGGTAATAAAGTTACTTTTGACCCACACACAAACCACGAACTATTGTCACAAAATTGCTAAGTATATAATTTTTATCGAGATGCTGTTTGGGGGGGGCACGGACGGGGTGGCCCCTCCATGGATCCGCCATTGCCTACAAGTGTTTTAATGGAAAATTTCGGTTGACCAATCGAACTGCAGGTGCAAGAAATTCAACCGACTTGCAACTGCAATCATATATGCGAAATATATTAAATAGCATGAATTCCAGTGAATAAAATGCAGCTGCAAGAACCAAAAGCTCCTTGTGACCAAACTTGCACGTGTGAATAGGGCTTAATACTTAAATTAACAGACGGAGGCGGTCGTACATAACGAATGATTATAGCTGGGATATAGAGACAACAAGCATAAACAGTTAAAACTGAAGGTTGTCAGGTGGATTTTCTCGCTTGCTACGGTTGCCCGAAAAACAGTTTTACATTTTGATTATTTCCTCCCGAAATGAAATAATACTGCACTGCAAAAAACGGTGAGCCATATCGACTCTCCGAAATAGGCTTTTCGGGACTACACAAATTGAGTCAAAATCCAACTTCGCCAGAGTCAAATTCGATTCATTGAGTCGCACGTTTGACTCTGATGGACTCGAATTTGACTCAGTTTGTGTAGTACCGAAAAGCCTGTTTCGTAAATAGTCAATTTGACTCACCATTTTTTGCACTGTGGCTTCTCCTCTGCTAGTAGACCGCAATAAATAGCATTTTCATTTTGGTGTTTTTAGATGGAAAGAATGTGTCGAAATTACAAGCGGCATCGCGCCAACCGCAACTGGAGGCATGTTCGTCAAAAAGTATTTTGATAAAAACTCAAAGGCCGAGGTAATTACAATTTGTCACAGAGAAAGTGTGCATAAATTATGCAATATATTTTGCGTTTCACTCACATTAACTAAAATTGCTTTTGTTTTTCTGGTATATTTTGAAGTGTAACCTTTAAACATTGGCGCATCGTAATCCGTTGTGCTATAGTTTGTTATTCTGTGTATCTAAAACCAAATAAGCGTATGCATATATAAAGGTAATAATTGTGCATTGTTTTTCGCATGGATGGGTTTAGCATTGAAATGTACACAGCCCTGCAACGAAGAAATCTTACTAACGGGAGCAAGACGAGTTCCAAAGTGGGGCTAGAAAAAATTTTCCTAACGTGAAAATCTTTTAACGCAGTCGAAATCATATTCGGCCATGCGATGCGTAACTGTTTGTGTGGAAGTAGTGTTTTCTCGTTTGCAAATACTTGTGGATCTGAATGGAGCACAACTGTTGAAAAGATACTTTCCGAAAACATACTTAAAAATTGTACATGCACACATATTAGGACACATTTTTACACATACGCCGAGTTTAAGACTTTTCGCAGCCTTATACTATGATATCGGCATGAAATTTTTTGGCTCATATTAATTTTAAAGACGTCCCGGTGTCTTTGCAGGACAGCAACAGTGTTAACTTACTCTTTGGGGCTAATCTTTGCGCTTAGGCTTAATTTTAGGCTTGTGTTTACCCTAAAGTTTTGGCTTTGTTATGCTAATGTCGCACTTTTAAAAAGGACGTTAGCCTAAATCGTAATATAGACCGTACAACGCTTTAATTCTACAAGTTCTGTGAATAAAAAATGGTTTCATTTATTTATTTTACAGATGGATGAATTAACAGTCAATATACGACAAGCATTCATTGAAAATTTAAAGTTTGGCGACGTTGATTGGATGGATACCGAAACGAGACACAACGCGATTGCAAAAGCTGAAAGTTTAGTAATCAAAATTGGATATCCTGAGTTAATATACAATGAATCTAAACTGATGGCTGACTATGCAGGAGTAAGTCTATGATGTATTAAAAATATTGTCTTATTATAAAAGTTACTGTCAGTTTAGATGGGAACTGAGACTTCATACCTATTAAACTAAGCAGCAGGTGAAGCGGTTTACGGGTGGTTTCGAACCAGCGATCAACGAATCTTAGGCAAACGCTCTACCACTGCGCCATACAGCCCGCCTCTCCAACTACTTTTTTCGGCGACTATATGTGTTGACCATATGCTGCTGGCTAGCATACAACACAATGTGCTTTCAAATATTGCATATGCACCATGACAAGCATGTTTCACATGCTTACAGTAAGTATTTATTCATTAGCAAGAACATCATAAAGCTGATTGTTGAGGATCGCTCGTTAACGATTATTCAATAACGCAGTATATATACCAAATACAAGTACTTGAATTATGGATTGCTGGCCCTTCGATGACCCGTCAACATCCACAAATTCATCTACCGGCTAGCTACAAACTAACAACATTAACAACTCTTGACATGTAATATTTTAGGTTAACCTTGAGTCCGATAATTTAATCAAAAATGTTTACATGATCAAAAAAGCAATCGTTGAAGCTGAACTGCGAAGTTTACCAGATCCACCAAATACGGAAATATGGTACACAAGCCCTGCAGCTGTTGACGCATACTATGCTCCAAATAATAATGAAATCGGTAACGACATATTTCATATTAATCATAAACGGATCAAGGCATTTTTATACGGAAACAACAGTTGAATAAGCAAAGTAGTTACCGACCTTTAACTCCGTTAACCCACCCTGAGAACTGTTGGCGTATTTTGAAAAACTCTCATACACCAAACCACGGTTAGATGTGTTGTTATCTATGCGGTCCGACTTAACTTAAATATTCAACATTGCGGTGTATAGAACAGGGTCGTGACAGTAGTATAAGCATATTCCAAACCCTAAGCCAAAGCGTTAGAATGAGCTTAAACCTAAGCTTAAGCCTAAGCAAAAAATAGCCAGTGTTTATACTAGGAACCCACCCACATTAATCATGGACGTAAACAATAATTGGCAATAGGGACCTATATCTCAAGTCTACATTTCTGGAAGGACGGGGAAAACAATTTTACCTTTGAGTGAGAATAAACTGTAAGAATCAAACCCTGGTTGTGATTCTGCCTATAATATTTCCCACGACTAAAATATTCAGTTAAAAACGTACAGAATATTAGATATAAAATCCACAGTTGATTTCTCATAGTATGAAAGCAATAATTAGGAAGTGTGTAAATTCTTGTGTATCTTAAAATGTTTCGAAAGCAGCGTATTTGATTTTAAAAATCACGATAATAAAGCTTTGATACCTTAGCTATTGAGTATTTTAGAGTATATATTTATTTAGCGGCTTAGGGCACAGTGACTTATCCAGGGATTTTAGGTGGGACAAGATACTTTTTGTACCGCGAGATTTTACAGTTTTATAGCGCTTTTCCTCGCATTTTTTTCGATATATTAAACTTCACAATTGCCCTGAAGGCGCGAAACTGTTGCATTTTGGTTGTAACCAAGCCATATTTTCCACCAATTTAGCTAAATACCTAGCCTATTTTGAGCTTCAGATGAATCATTTACATCGTAAAATTTTCAGTACGGCAAGCACGGTGGGGGAAATACCTATTCGCCCCTGCTCCATCTGCTACTTCTAGTGCATTGTCTTAAAAATTTCAGTGTTTCCCGCAGGAATTCTTCAATTTCCATTTTTTATCAAGCAAGTCCCACATTACGTCAGCTATGCGATGATAGGAGCAGTAATTGGACATGAGGTGACGCACGGTTTTGATAATGAAGGTATACGTTTGAACGTTTTATTTATTGATACGTATCGCGATTCATGCTCTCTAAAAGCTTAAACTAACTTGATTTAAGTTTAAGCTAATCCACAAGAATTAAACTAACTTTTTAGATTAACTAAACTAACAGGTAGGTTTATGCTTAAACTCATTTAAAATCTTGCATATTTTCAGTTTAAGCTAAACTTATTGAACTCTTAGATACACGGCTGCACTTAATGCTTAATCTAAAAATAAGTTTACCTAAACTCGTGTTAAACTTAAAAACACGTTAGTTTAAGTAAAACCTCAGGTTCTAGTCTAGTTAGTCCGTCCAGCCATTTAAGTTTTACATAAACTGATATTCAAGTTTAGTTAAGCTATAATTTAAGTTTAAGTTTTTAGAGAGTGGCTGACGGCATGTTTGTGCAATTTATTGCAACTGCATCTACCTATGTACCTAATTTTTAAACGTATATTTATGTATATAAGAGTTAACATAAAATACTACTAAAGGGTGGCACACGGTCACCATGTTCTGGATTTTCATTTTACTTAAAAAACTATTTCCACACTACAACCCAATATTCTGGCGAGTCTCAAGTATACACGAAGATGAAAGTTGGGCGTGGGGCCTTAAGGGTGGTCGGATTTGACCGCCCTGTGGCGCAGGCCGCTATGTATGAAGCAAAAATGAGATTAATTAACCTCGTTTTCGAAATTTTCGCGTCAAAACATAGCGGAATTGTTTTCGGTTGATTGACTAATTCAAATTTGGATCGTTCATTAAATTTGTCCGGTCCAATGCTCGCTAATTTAATTTAAAACTGTACGGAATAAGTAAAAGTCTCGAGAAACGGGAATAATGGCAATATTTAAATATGTGGAACTAAACCTAAAATCGTTAATATTCCGTCAATAATTTCGTTATAAAACTGCCGCTTTCGTGAAGCAGGTGGTTCACGGTTTATTCATGGAGCTAATTTCGGTGGCTTAAAACCGTCACATGGCAGTGTGGTACGGGCGGCCGCACTCCGTCCCACTTCAATCTCTGTGTGTCATTATTACTTGTGAGCAGTAAAAAATGTAAGCAGCGTAAATTTTCACTAAATATGATGCCATAGAATGATTGATAGAGTGTGAACTTCGAACAACACTTAGTCTTTGTTTGCAACTTAAATCTTGATTATTGGTATTCAGTGGAAATCTAATTCCAAGTGAAAAATTACATAATTATACCATGATTATTGATTACCTCGAATTCGTATATCCTATAGACCACTAAATAGGTCCGAAAAACGTCATGCGCCTTACGTTTCTGGTTAGGCTTAGACATGGGCGTAGGCTTACACATAGCCTTACACTTAAACGTCGGCGAGGCTTAGGTTTGTGCTTGTTTCTTAGTAGGTTTGGGGTTTGTTATAGGCTCAGGCTTGTTTTCACATGCGTAGCATTCAGACCCGTAGCCAGCTCACCTTGCAAGGGGGGCTAAAAAATTTTCAGGATGGGCATTCAAGGGGTTTCAATCAATTAATACAAGCAAGGTTGTAAAACTTTTTAGGGGGACCCAAAATTTTCTAGGGGGGTTGAGCCCTCCCTGCCCCCCTTGCCTACGGGCGTGTTAGCATTAAGCATCTCGATTTTGTTTCAATCTATGGTCGATGCATGAGGTCTATAAGTTAATGACGAAATGAAGATTTGACTGTTTGCAAGTTAGAAACTTTCAGGCCGTCAGCATGACAAAAATGGTAACTGGTCGATACTTTCAGTATATAGGTGAATAACGAACATTTGACTATTTGGTAGTTAGAAAGTTTCAGGCCGTCAGCATGACAAAAATGGTAATCTATTTCTATGGTGGGATCGCAAAACACTTGATCATTTTCAAGAAAAAAGCGAATGTCTCGTCAAGCAGTACGCATCGACATATGTACCGCGAGTAAAAAACTATGTAAGTTGCTGCAGCTGCACAAAAGTCTATATTCATTAGTTTTGTTGGTGTTAAAAATTTAAAACCAGTCGCAAGAGAGTAATACTTTAAGGTCTCGTTCAGCGGACGATGATGCACAGTATGTTTGGTACTTGAATTGAATCAGTTTTGCGGCGGCTGACAGAATCAGTACAAATCAAACCGAATTTAATAGAGAGACAAATTGTAGCACCATATGTGTTTTGCAAGAAATTTGACTTGTTCAGCTCATTCTTGTAACACTGTCGACTGCCATATGGGATGTAAAAGCTAACTGGCTTCATACTAGCAAATGGCATTAAGGAAAGTATGAGCTTCGTAACAAATTGATAGTAATCGCTATGCATACTGTATTGGATGACGTTTGTTGAAAAACAGAAAACGAGACAGTGAAAAATATAACAAGTGAAAATATCGCAGGGATAAAATATGACAATCAAAACAGAGATAAATATTGCATGGGGAAAATGTGGCACGGCACCGGACGGGATCAAAATAATTAAAAGGCATAGCGCCAAACTAATCCTACACATTTATGCTGAAAGCGGAAGGGTTTCCATATAGTTGTGGATATTGTACTTTGTGCATATTTATTCAAAAAGCATTCTGAAAAACACTTTCTAATTTAAATAAATATAAGTTTTTGTTAAATGAACATTTTTCAGCTGAATGGCAAGATAACACTAGGAGAAAATATTGCTGACAACGGAGGCGTCAAAACAGCTTACAGAGTGAGTATTTGGTTTTTATGTATATACAGATTAAAAATCGGTATCGGAAATAAAGATTGAATGCTGGAATATCCTAAGAGGCAAAACATCGATTTCTGCTCAGCTGCAAAAGGCGTCACAATAGGGAAGGGGTGAGCGGGCTTTGGGGTCAAACCCATTCACTGGACATCTATTTAAAGTGGTTTTCAAACAGTTTTTCACTATGTAACACCCAGCATAGAAGGTAATTCCTCCCTTTTTAAAACCTAGCTTCTCTCGTGTTAAGCTGCTCCTGAATCCATCCGTTTCCAAAATCGTAGCTACTCATATGCGTAGCGGTTGCTGATGTATAAACTGTAAAGAAACATTTTCGTCAGTTAAGCGAAGCAACTGAGAAATGTTTTGGACCCATAGGCATAAGGATGCGGCTAATTCTAAATATTGAAAATGTGCTTCTTGATATCAACCATCCCGAAGTTTTATGTGGTATATGCTCTGGTATATACTGGTATTTTAATAACAATTAAAATAAGTGAGCATTAACCGTTTCATTTGGACCTTATGTGATAAGATTAAAGAGTTCTGTTGCATTATATGAACTTACAATTGGAAACTTTTGACTTTAGGCATACAAAATATGGGCCAAGAGTGCCACTCACACCGAAGATCGTTTGCCTGGGCTGCAAAAATATTCACCAGATCAACTATTTTTCATGGCGTACGCTAATGTAAGTTGTGTCTGTTAGCAACGCCTGCGTAAAGTTTTCACAAACATTATGAAAATGGTGTTTCAAGGGGCTGAAAATTCGTGCTGCATGACATTATTGCGAACAAACCGAGCCAATTCGGGATATTCTCGGCGCTGTTAACGTTTTTTCGGGGAAGGCAATGCTTAAATATGATTTTCAAGTTTAGTATCGCTTAATTATTTCAGCTAAAAACATCACCTGTTCGCTGTGTTTCTCAGGGAGGGCGGCCTCTCATGCAGCTTGAAGATACATCTGTTGTGCTGATACCAAATCTGCATCAAAGTCTGTTGTAGATAAGAATGTGCAACTGGGAACATTCTGTGTGAAAAAACAGCGCCTCAGATCGTCCAAGGGATTTTATTCCTATTTTTCAACCCAATGTTATACTCTGCTTAAAGGTCGTGTATCATGAAAAACGTCAATGATTAAATATGCCACTGTATTATTTTTACAGAACTGGTGCAACGTAATGCGAGACAACGCACTGGCGTACTACATTCAAACTGATGTACATTCCCCGCCCGAATACAGGTAAATAAATGAACTTTTTTGGTTTAAGCCTAGTTTTGCTTCTATAAAGCTTAGTTCATTATGTCCAGTCAACGAACATATTAACGAACTCTTAGACTAATTATGGACGCTCTTTGTCACTGTTAAACTGAAGAATCGTGTCGAAGATTAAATGCCATTTTAAACACTTTTCACGTTTCAAACAATATCTTTCAAAGCGCTTTTTTGCAAGTGCAGACACTTTAAAAGGAAACACTTGTGTATAGTTGATGTAGATTGCCATAAGCACTTTTTTGTCTTTGTCAAAAAATGCGGTTTTTGTAGTATTGATACAATTCATATGATGTTGCGTTTCAGAGCTGTAATTCCATTGCAAAATTCCGCGGAATTTGCAACAGCATTCGGTTGCAAACCGGGCACCTATATGAATCCGATCAAAAAGTGTTCAGTTTGGTAGGACAGTGCTTGTCGTGCAGCTCACCAGTGTTCTGAGTCCGAATTCGTCCTTGAACCATCAACCCTTAAAGGGCGAATGACCACAACGGTGTGATGTGTAACCAACTTAGGCCATTCAAAAATCTCACTTTTCTCAGGCATAAAACAAACTTTAAAATGCCAAATACCAACCGAAACTTTAATCGAGATTAAACTGAACTTGAAGCGACTTCTTGAAAAGTTGCAGCATAAAGCTGTATGACTGCATGAGTATTGTTACCAGCAAACGTCCAATTTGGTGAGATCATGGAACACGGCAAAGTGTAATGAAATTCGAACGAAACTGTAATACGCAAGCAGTTTACCAAATATTTTTAATTTGAAACTATGCTCATTTGTACAATTTCATTTCGGCATATGCGGCACAAAATGAACGTGAAACGAGCTGAAATTTCAACATTTGTAGTTAATATTTGTGTCCGTTCGAAATGGTGTCGTA
This sequence comes from Enoplolaimus lenunculus, assembly GCA_030248215.1. Classification (NCBI taxonomy): domain Eukaryota; kingdom Metazoa; phylum Nematoda; class Enoplea; order Enoplida; family Thoracostomopsidae; genus Enoplolaimus; species Enoplolaimus lenunculus. The sequence continues at coordinate 143,523 of JASANG010001984.1, read as the reverse complement.
GCGAGAGTACCGATTTATGATGCGTTTTTTGCAGCTGCTGTTTTGTTACTGGTACGAACAGTAGTTGTATTTAAACTGCATTAAATCGGTAAGGGTCTATTTTAGTCAACGCTGAATCGTTTCCGTTCGGCAACCATGTGAAGAGAATAAGCATGAACAATTGTAATTATGAATGTATCATTTTTGTCTAGTCATATTTGAATCAGTAGCCAAAAAGTCGCTGAAATTTGACAGATTAATATTTACATGGATCTCAAATGTTCACTGGCACACTTTGAGCAACGATTAGCATTTGGTATGAATCCACATAAAAATGCGATGGTACACGTTCTGATGAATAACAAATCGTTCCAAGGCCGACGCCATGCCTTGCAATCCTTCAACCCCTTCTGCGGTCATCCAGACTTCCACGGGCGTGTCGTGCATCCACGATTTTCGGAAGGTTTGGGACGACGGCAGTGGCGGAATGAGAAATTTAATGTGAAAATTACAAGAGGATAATCTATTTGAGGGATTATTTGTATAAACACCGTTTCCCAGCTGGAAGGCCGCCGGCAGTCAAAAATGACACGTCTCGAACGAGAAGCCAGCATCATTTGGTTGCGTTAAATCCCAGTAGTGAGTTGTAAAATGGCTTATGTCCGGCGGGTTGAATCAATTGTCAAGACCTTGTATGCGCTATTTTATTATTCATATGTAATATCCGCAGTTGGCAACTTCTACACGGTGAAAATGTTTAGGCGTACCAACGCCACGCGCTTATAAAATATGATAATTTATCGCTAATTTCATTTGTAGTCAGCTGGTAGTGACGGATGCGGCCGCTCTCCGTATTCCGGATTACGCCTAAGTTTCTACGAGTGCAACTGAAACATTTCTCAGACACTCTGGATTAAAATGCCCCCTAACGGTGCGAGGACTCCTTATGAGCGTAGAGACTAGCCTCGGCACTGGTGGTATCAGTCAACAACATTGAATCGAACTCAAATTTGATGCGAACTTATTATGTTACATTTACAATCATATTATAAACTTCTCATGGTGCTTATCAGTTCATATCGCAATTGGATGAACACAGAATATCGCCTGTGCAAACAACTGTAAACGGAAATTTTGACAATGAAAATTGTCTAAAGTCGATCAATTGGTGCTGATAAAATATCTGACATACATGGCTACCGCGTAAACTCGGCGGTACAAAAGTGTGTAAAAATGAATTCTGCATAGTTTTAATGCATTCGACACTGGCATAAATCGCATGGTTGCAAAATTGTATTTTGACATTGAAAATATGCAGCAGCCGATGAACCGTTTTAACGAAAATGTTATACCTATTTAGCATTTCTTAATGTATATATGTTGGTCTTCAATTTTTGGAGTCGAAATATACACAGCTTGTATACATACGGGGGAGAATTCCTTGAGCGTTTGAGTATATGAATGTCTGCAGAGCTTCAGGCTCATGTTGAACTTGGATTGTTCGAGTGATATCAAATCACATTTACCGAAAACACAAGTAGGTCCCGGTAAAATATTGTGTCCAAAACGGTGTTAGTTTTTATTTTTACACTGAAGAATGAAAACTTGTGAAAAATAGTTGAAAATAAATCGTGCTGCTTTGGTTTCGAAACGTCGACAGTGTCGCGTTCGGATCTTTAATTGCAACCTTTGACATTAATATGAAATGTAATTATGCTTGATACATATATTATATTAAGCGTGTCTTTACTGGTATAAATATCCAATCGTAGTCTTTACAATAACCATTTATTTATGTCGGTACTCTGCTCAAAATTAATTATGAATGACATCCATTGCCAAAAAACAAACATAGAATATATATTCAAGAGTATAACAGCAATCAGAGGCGTTTTACAAGGAAACGGATAGGTGAATATATCTTCTCCCAAAATTTCTGCGGACAAAAAATAAACAGGTTTTAAAATACATATTTTTTACAGATCCTGGAGGTCAAAATAGTTTTACATCAGGTAAAATCGCTTGTCTTGAAACAAAATCCTGGCTTACTCCTATCTCCTTTTAGATGTTTGTAAAAGGGGATTCAGATACTTTTTCTGTTTGTCGTAATTGTTGCTTTTCCAAAATATTGGATACGCCATTGGCGCTGATATTTACATGCTGAACAGTTGGGTCACCAGAGTGGTTTCATTTTACGGCGAATGTATAGAAACGCGTCGTAAGAGTAAGTAGTATATATAAAAGCGTAGTCATATTCCTAGCCTAGCTTAAGTTTATAAGCCTAAGCGTAAGAATGAGCGGCCAATGTAAAGAACAGGGGCGGAACAGTATTATAAACTTATTCCTAAGCCTAAGCCTAAGCTTAAGCCTAAGCCTAAGCGTAAGAATAAGTTAACTCTTAAGCCTAAGCCTAAGCCTGAGCCTAAGCCAAGCAAAAATAGTCTAAAGCTTAAGATTACTATATTCTGGTAACACAGGAAAACGTTGTGCCCCTGATCTTTACATGAGCCGAATGAGCTAACACCCAAACATAAGCCTAAGGCTAAATACGAAAACCTGTTCGGATTCATCCTCGCGAGCTCATTACTCTATTCCACTAGTGACTAGAGTTAACCAAAAATGGACGTACTTATTTAGAGGTCTCAAAACGGTATTCCTTCTCGGCCTTACGCAATAACAAAGTTTTGGAATAGTATTTATAATGTTATTAAAATTGCGCTTGGACGTCACGTTTGTATCTCTATAAATGGATATTGAAGCGTGCCGAAGTTTAGTTTTTCTGCCAACACAATTGAGGCGTGCAGACATTCAGCAGTCTACAGAAATTTAAAGAAAAAATGTATGATTCGTGGAAATTTGTAAGGTTTTGGACAAAATTCGTGATCTTTATTTCGTTCGTTGAAGCAATTGGTGCCGCATCTCCGTAATGTATAAAAATGCCAGATATATGTGATTTATACCCAATTTTAACGTAAAAATAACAGAATTTCTGATATTTCTATGAAAGTCACGGAAAGCTTTTGTGCCGAGGAAACGTTTATAATAAAACAAATGATATGTAAAGATTTGTTCAGCATGACACCTGCAATTACAAATAGAAATAGTCCAACTTCGATACGATGTTTGTCAGCTTTTTTAAAAAGCAGTATTTTAAATTATTAAGACTTTAGTGACCCAAATAAGGGGGTCAATAAAGGAGGCTCCCGTATTGAATTCCAATCAATATCGATTCTATATCCGCAATTGCAGTCCGTTAGTGAATGCACTCCTTAATTCTTAATTAGAGGCTATAGACCAAAACACAAGACTGACCTAAACTGCTCAAGTAATATATTGACCCGAATAAGATGGGGTAATAAGAGTCGGGCCCCATTTTGAGTCCGAATCAATAGGAGCCCGTATCCCTAATAAGAGTCCGTAAGCGGATAGAGTCCCAATACCTTAATTAGAGTTCATAAATGTAACCCTAATTGTAGCGCATAAATGACTCCAGGACCAAATAATTTTAATTCGAAACTTTAAAGCGTATTTAAATTTTAAAAGTACATTCCTAAGTATATCCTTGAATTATCGCTCAAGCTATTGACACAAGACAAATAAACGTTTAATTCAACGGATAATTGCAGTACCGGATATACCTATATCAGTAACGAAGGGCGGCGGAGCGTGGGTTAAAATAATAACAGTCCGTAACCGAATAACAAGGGGGGTACCCTCTGGAGAGGCCAAACGAATATCAGTCCCACCTCTTATTCGGGTCACTACGTATGTAACAGTCAGACAACCCCATAAACTTTATTAAAGCCATGATAAGATTAATGGACATGCCAATCAACAAAAATGTTTCGGAGCCGGCCAGCTCTTTCCTAAAAGTAAGAATATAAAAATGAAGGGAATTGGGTCAAACTAACGTGGGTGAATTAAAATAAATAACTCTGTAATCGAAGAACAGGGAGCGCACCAAGTTGTAACCGGATATCCGTCTCAGGTAAAAATCTGTATGTGTTTCCGTTACCGGAAATTTCGTTGATTTAGCGCTCAAAATGAGTCATACACCCAAAATAGTATTTCTGAATTTATTCAGAAAAGTATTTTCTGCGGTAAATCTGAAAAGTTTTTCTAATATTTAAGACCATTTTTCTAAAAGTAACTGGAAAACGTTTCTTTTCAGACTTATTTCAAAGTTTTTTGAAAAATTTTCTGTTATAACAGAAATACTTTTCAAGTTCACCTTGCTAATTATATTTCTTAAATGTAAGAAATTCTTTCTTAAATATCAGAGATATTATTTTGAGTGTAGATAACGTGTATATCTCGCATAATTTTAAAACTTACGGTCTCATCCATCATTTTTTCTTTCAAATTTTACAGAATCTGGCGAATATTCGTACATCTCAAATGTGTAAGCAAAAATATAACGTTTTTGAAACTTTTGTATTTCAATACCCGTTTCCGTTATTTCTGTCACTATCCGTTTCCGTTATTTTTACTATCTATGTTTACATCCTCCAGAGTACCATCTTAGAGACGAAATAGATATCATCTCCCCTCTTATTCGGGTCACTACAGTATTTTACAATGAAATCTTTCTTTGGAAACACACTTTAAGCGCTTTCGTTGAATAACATGTTGTTAGATGCTAAATGCAGCATTTTTGGGTAAACTACTTTTCATAAAACCAGGACTAATATATGTGTTGCAACAAACGGTTACGGTTGGCACATTGTGCTGAGCTTCGACTTCAGCTTGTATGAATCTGGTACTCGCGATAAACATTCCTATATAAAACATGATTTCAGCTTATTAAAAAATTGGTTGATCACAAATTACTGGCTATCGTCATCAGCATCTTCTATGGAAACTTCGTCAATATTCGGCAAATCAGCATCCAAATAAAAGCTTCTCTGTTTATCACACGAAGAAAACAACAGCGATCCTCGATTATTTGAGACATTACCGTCGTGTTCACGGCAAAGATGCGGAGAAAGTAGCGATTGACTGCTTATTTCGTTCTTCAAGGAATCACTATTAGGTTCGCCCACGTTGCCGCCATCAAATTGTTGATCTGAGAAAAATTCATTTTTTGCAAAACCGTTGCTGAGCATCCTACTGTGTCCGCTATTTTCCGCAAAATTTTGGTAGCACACTTCTGGATGGTTAGAATCGTAAGTATTACTCTTTGATACACAATTATCGCAAGCAAACGACATTACGCTGTCCAAATTATGTTCTACAGTAACCGTAGCAGTTGGTCCTGAACGAAGTTTGGTGCTATCTGAACCTTCATCAGTTGAAAAAATAGCTAAACATTCCGCAATATCGATCGAATCTTGGCGTTCACATTTTGGCTTGTGTAACAGTGGATTATTGAGTTCTGCGCCGCCCTGCATTGAATGACCCATAGTAGCACTTCTAGTCGGTTCTGTTATGCCGATATGATTTTCGATTGTATCGAATGTGTTTGGTCCTTGGCCGGTGGCGATTTCAGAATCACTTAGAACAGTGTCAAAAGTTTCGTTTAGATTAGTTTTGCTTCCAGCTGTCGTGACAGCACTTGTATACCAGCACCGCTTTCCACTGCGGTTTGTGCTCAAGTCCACTGCTTCGACAGTTTGGTTTTGTCCTGAATTGGATGCTAACACAGTACCATGATCTGATTTGGTGCCGAACGGCTCTTCGACCGTTCCGCTGGTTGTAATTGTGTTATTGTTAGCTAAATCTTCTATTGTTGCAGTACATGGATTTGTCGAATCAGCGTTTTTCTTTGCCATTGCAGTCATTTTTTTCAATCGCATTTCGTTTTGTCGCCGCCGTTGTTTTTCCCGACGTGATTCGTCGAACAGCCGTGAAAATCGATCAACAATAATTGAAATTGGAAACGCGAGCAGTACAACACCCCAAACAGCGCCGACTGCGGCAATTAATTTGCCGAGCGGAGTCACTGGCGGTGCTTCGGAGTACGCAAAATATGTTGCTAAAATCACAACAAGCAAATAATACGGCTTACATTTTTGCAAACTATATAACATAATACGATACTAATTCTAAAAGGAAGGCCCTAAACAAAAACTCGACGTTGAACGTTCCTAAACATTGGTCCGCTGTCAAATCTAGTCGTATATTTTATGTTTTTGCTTTCTGCACACAGGTACTATAGGTACAAATTTCGTACTGAAATTGTTTTTTCCGGCTTATAAAAATTTTGACTGTGGACACGGATTGAGGTAGGGGCAATTGCTTGGACATTCCAGCGGTGGCGTTGAGAATAAGTAAAATTACATACCGATTTTACACCAAATCAACATACGGAATAGTATTCACGTTAAATTCATTCAGTTGCCCAGGAAATAGCAAAGCACATCTTAAACTGAACGCGAATGTTTACATAAAACTAAGTTTAGTTTTTGTTTAAATAAAATACAGCAAAAATTTTAGAAAGCTACTTATTGACCACCACGCCGCGTTTGGAATTGTACTATATCGAGTATTTGTCGCGTCTTGTTCTGCTTGATACAACAGTGTTCCAAATAGTAAAGTAGCCATGAACAAATACGATGATAACAGTAAAAGTTCGGCAAAACTTTCTCGCAAGCAAGTTGCGAACAGTTGTAAGTTTGACTCGTATCGCATAAGTTTTAAAATGCGTAACACTCTAAATGCTCTTGACACTCGCAGAATACGAAGTACCTAAACCAATTGCCAATAAAATCTACATTGAACTATAACTTGCGCTTTGAAAAACGCTAACTATTTGACGCCATGCGCTAACAATTTTCGCAACATATACGTACGTATACTCAAATACGTTTACAGATATTACAATTTGTTGTTCTGCTCAATTCTAATTCGCCTAAGTTTGGAGTTAACGCAAATACAAATTACCTAAAACCAGATGCAATAAAATTCATGTTGAACTGTGCTAGTACTCTTAAAGCTCGAACTATTTGCTGTCAAGCGGCAACTACTTTTGCTATATGCATGTAAGTAATACTAATGCTTACTTTGAACATGTATTTTCTGTTTTTAACATAGTTTTTGCTAAGCTAAGTCGACAGATTACTATTTCTTAGTAGAGCAAGGATATAGATCGTTCTGTTTGTTCGGATTATATAATTCTAGTTGGTTTAACCAGGGTTTAATTTCAATTTAAGAAAATGTAATATACTTACCTAAACCTAACACTCTCAATGCATTAGGTTTTTAGTTTCGCGATATAAGTTATACTAAAAATCGTTTTCAGTCGCAACAATTTGTGGTTCAATATAAGTTTAAATTAAACTCCAAATGAGTTTAGTTTTAGACTTCGTTTTCAATGAAAGTATACGCGGCATCAATAAACCAATGCTTATTTGAAAATTGGTAAATTTTCAAATTTTACAATATTTGTTGGTTCTGGCTGGCTAGAAGCTGTTGTTTATAATCAACCAAACAATTTCCCTTATTTATAGACATGAAAACTATCGTTTCGAACGCTGCAATTTAATGCCGTGTATAACCCAAAATAAAAACAAACACTTGTCATTAATTGAAAAATCATCGGTAAAACATTAGAAGAACGAGACTGCTTAGGTTTTGTAATGTCTCAAACATTCTATTTTACATTTGCACAATGCATATGCACAAGGATAGTGAGGATGAGAACCCAGATAAAGGTTCGTTTGAGAAGAGAAAATGGGTTTGACCCCCAAACGTTATTAGTTAATAACTATTTAAAAACGGTGAAAAACGCAATTGCATTTAATTGCAAAAAACAACAGGGACACTATTTGGCCTTCCTGTTTAGGAAAACGCGATAAAGCACTACTACTCGGGCCTGTACCGCAAAATGCCCTAGGAAATTCAGCCGCCCTAGAAATTGTTTTCTCCCTCAAAATCGTGAACTTCGTTTGTGGCTCAGCTGAAATTGTTTCGTGGCTCTCTTGAAACTTTTTTCTGTCTCCTTCCATATGATTTTAAGCTAACCTGTAACGAAACCCGTAATCGATGCGCAACTAACGCTTCATCGTGTAACGTTAACACAACACACTCAATATAGAATGGCATCACAGCTAACAAATCAACAATTGACATCGGTTGCCGTATAAACCAACAACGTGCTGGTGCCGCCCAAACACGAATCAAATATTCAAGCGTAAACCATGCCGTACAAACTAAATCAGCAGACCACAATAGGGTTACCACTGTAGTTCCATCGTTACATTCCTGTTGATCGCCCACATCGGAGTCGTTTACACCAGTTAATATTTCAGCGAACGTTAAATTAGTTTGGCTTGAATTTAAAATTGCCTGCGATAAGCCGTTTACAGAACAATTTTGAGCGTTTGTAGTTAAATTGTCTGATATGGTACCGCAGTTATTTGATAAAATTGTTGTGTCTGGTAACGCCTTTGATTTCGCTGATGGCCGAATAATTGATAACGAAGCCGACGCGTGGCCGCTGTAGAGAGCTCCAGTTGATTCATTATAGTACGACGGTGGGCAGTTTGACCATTGCGATTCGGGCAAAGAACCAATAACCATGATGCAAGCGTTGAGCAAAATGAATGAGACCGAAATAACATTGAATACCTAAAATATTGCATGAATTTATAGATGCAACATTTTTAATATTAATTAAATTTTTCATATTAAATTTGCATTACTGCGGTGGTCAAAATTCGAAAAAGTGAAAATTACATTGTGAACACTGACTTCGGGACTTTCGCTAGCCAGTGTTTTATTAGCCCTTTGCCGCATACAGTATCATAACTGCTGCACTATATAAACCGTATAAACGAAATGATGCACAGTGCACAGCGTGTAACCATGATAGCGCGTATGTGCACAACAAATTCACCATAAGATGTGAAACCTTTCGCGGGCTCTAGCGGCCATCCCTTAACTGAGCGGTGATGGTATGATGGTAAACGCCTCCCAATCCTACGACCCGTGTTCTATTCCGAACTTGAAAAATAGATATCAGTCGAAATTCTATAAATTTGCGCGCAAAATGGTTAATATTTGAATACAACAAGCATGTATTTTCCGTATTAGGTTTTTCATTGTGAGCTCAAATTAACTATTTAATCTCAACCATTTTAGCAAAATTTCGTGCAGTGGATTGACACCCGTTTGTTGAAGATAAGTTGCATTATACAGTGTTATTTTTTCCATTTCTAGCGGTATAACCGGTACCTGCTCTTTGTGTTTTTACGACTCGTAAACTCTCAACTGTCTTCGTTCTGCAACCATTCATGTAAGTAAAGCTAAACTACCAATCATACGTAGTTAGTCTCTCGGACATCGATCCTGTTTACCGTTTCTGTACATTAAGCTGCAAAATAGAAGTGAAAACGTGTGTAACTAGGTATCACAACAATTCACAGCCTGACAACTCGTCTAATGACAACTTGTAATTTGAATTCTCGTCGACTTGACAATTCGTCGGTCATGATTATTTTTAGGCTAGGATGAGAATTAGGATTATGGTTAGGATTATGCTTAGTTTTAGGCTTTAGCATGACGACAAAGACAAAAGTTGTCGGGCGACGAATTGTTGCATATTCGCTTAAGTAAATTAATCTTTCAAGAAACTTATGTGAGTTGCATTGCCTGCATCAAGCTGACTATGCGTTTCGTTGTTACATCGCGTAGCGCTTACCACGGTAGATTTCGTTTGAGATCCAGACTCAACAACGTACCAGACGTTACGTCGAAATTCTTCATACAGCCGGCAAACTGTCTGCCGGCCAGAGGTGTCCGTTTTAGTCGCACGTTGTGCCGCACTGCCAAACGCTTTCCCAGCAGCACCGCTAATTCCAAATCCAGCCAGTGTAATCGCCGTAATATTGTAACGTTTTACACCGACCCCGGCTGCGTTAGCAAGGGCAATTTCACGCTCTGCGGCCGCTTCTGCTTCGAGTATCCGTTGCCAGTCTTTGTACCTCACCAATAGTCCTTCTAGACAGTCCAGACAGCAATCATTGCCGTACCGCGGATAAATACCCCAAAATGTCAATTCAGCTTGCAATGCGTCAACGCAACAATTTGAATTATTATGAATAACACCAGTTCGATAAAAATCAGCAATTGTAATAAATAGAAGTGGCGAACGATTGTAGAAATATGGCGCATTTTCATCGTCGCTTTCACTATTGTCTGAATGACTTTGAGGCAGATCTTGAGTGATTGCAGTGGTGTGATCAATGGTCGATTTCTCTGTGTTGCTTTGTTTTGATCGTCGAGAACTTCTTCGCCGCCGCGCACTAGATAGATGCGGAAGCCTGGCAGGTATTGTTGACGAGAAATCGTTGATTCCATTGCCTGCAAAAACGCCACCGTTCGAGCTGTTACGATACGCTCCTGAAAAATCCATTTTACCACACGAGTTAGTGTGCGCTAAAACAACCGGATATTTACCTGAGCCAGGCGCATTTTGATGTTCCCGCGCCGAATATGATGCTGAATTAGCTGATTTTTCTCGTGCTACGACGCGATGATTTTGAGTCCAACTGTTCGTTTTATCGTCTGTGTTGGTGGTCCGATTGTTTTTGCGATTAGACTCATGATTTGAAACTACTAGCCGGCCAAGGACTGTGTCCGGATATCGAGCGATGCAATTTTTGGTTAAAATAAACGGTGTGCCCCCGATGTTTAAATGCAACACATCATCAGGCACAAACAACTCGGTTGGCACCCTGCCGTAACTAGGAATGCCAGGCTGGCCCGTTTTGTAGCTATCATTGAGCGAACCGGTGTGAACCCCACCTCGTGAACTAAGATCATAAAACCCATATTCACAACTGTTTGGCAGCAAATGAGATGATTTATTTCGAAATGTTGACGATATTCTTCGGCTGTCTTTTTGTGTGTTTCGCAGCGCCCTCATAATTTTGAGAATTAGTATAATACTGCTGTGATCACATTTTGGTGTATCGAATACCCTTAGTACCACAAAATAATAATAATAATGTTTTATTTTTAATATTGATAAAATTAATTGCTTGGACGAAGATTCTAAAACTGTGTGTCATTGCAATTAAATAGATTAATTTTGACCATTGTTTGCATTAGAAAATTTTCATTTTAATATGTAAAACGACATAACTGAATATGATCTGGTTCAAAAATTTACATGCCGGTATTGACACAGGAAGGCGTGTACAAGATGGAATAACTGATCCGCTTGGGCTTCCAAGACGTTTTACATATGCAGGTATAGAATTATAATATATTGCTTATTGATGTCACACATCTCGTGCTATGTTTTGCTCAAAATCTTTTTCTTGTACACCCACGATAAACATGGCTCTTAAACATATTAATTTTAAATTTCGACTTTCGATTAACGGAGGTATTGCTTCCCATTTCGGATAAAGACACATCTTCAAATTGGCAATATATATTGTACTGTAAACAAGTTTTTGATGGCGCATATCCCAGCTTAATCCCCAACCGCGTTTAAATTTTCTGCGGACGTCCTTTTTAAAATTGCTTAATCATTAGGCGTATATTAGTTTTGCAAAAATGGAACACTCATGAGAAATGTTCTCGCGGATACTCCATGCTATAGTGTGTTATATTCACAAACTGTCAGTAATTGAACCAGAAACTCAGAACGCTGAAGGCTGTGCAATATGTAATTAACGGAAAAATCTTCATAGCGGAACGAACGAGAAGACAAATGCATTTTTAGTACTAAATCACTGTACAAAAATCTGGTTTTGATCCCTGTTGGTGAGCCTAAACCTGGGCAGTACCCGTGGATTCGCCAGTGCAAACTGTAATAAGATTAGTAATAATTTTATGGTCTAAAAACTTGTCGTTTTAATTATACTTATACTTCATGCTTCACTCGAAGCAGTGAGCGTTAATAGATAAAGTACCTATTCAATGAAAATAAACCTGATGTACGATTAAGTTCACGTTTGATGGCATGCAAAATATCTTTTGACTAAATTTTTTATATATCATTGACAGTGTTTTTTATCTTTTGCATATAACACCGCAATACAGATAGCTTAATTCATCGAAACAATAACACTAAACTACTAAGGTTTTGCTTCAAAATAATTTTTTCCAAGTTGCCACAAGATGGTTAACGCCAAAACTGACGGATTATCAAATACTGTGAGAAATCCTGGCTTTGGTGGAGACAACCAACAGTCAAACGTCAGTCAGAGTTGGTTAAAAAACCAAACGTGCAAGGCGAGAGGGAAAGCAATTCAATTTTTGCATTAAATATTTTAAATTACGACACAAAACTTAAATTCTGATGCGTTTTAGGATGTCAGTGACTAGTGACGCACCTATGTTTCTCTAGGGTTCTCGACTATAACACCCCAGACATTTCTGTTACCGCGTGCCGGAAGACCAAGTTTTAGCACCTCAAATTTATGAATATTTAGCAAAGTTTTATATTAAATCAGTATTACCATTCATATGATAACAACTCGGATGTTATTCGTAATTATGGGCATCGCATACTTTATCATATCCGGATATCCGAAGTTAAATTTTCTATTTCGAATATCCGAAACTTGATTTTGCTATTTTTTGGGTTTCCGAACCTCAATTTTCGTTTCTCAACCACTTGTTTTAACTTGTTGCTCAAAGGGAAGTACCCTGACCTGCAAGCAGATTGGTATGAGCGTAAAACATACAATTCTAAAAATATTATTTATTATGCAACTACTTCAATAGTGCTGGGTACTCGGTTTAGAAAATCGCTACTGACTAATAAATACTTGCATTGGCCACCTGAAATTGAGCTGATTTGGTTTCTCTTCGATTCAATTAAATGACACCATTCCCTCGAACCATATATACATGAGTCGTTTTACGTTCCAAGAAGAAAGAACCACATTAATGTATACTTACGCTAAATCGCACAAACATCAGCCGATATTAGTTTTAGTGGTGTCCCGGTTTCAGCGGCAGTTCCAGAAATTTCTGACGGGGTCAGGCTAGAGAATGTTTTCAAACGCAATTTTTTCCCCAAAAAAATTTCGGAGGGGAAATTGTTATGTAGGGAGGGACCATATAATTATTTTACAGAATAACTTTCTGAGGGAAAAATGGTAAGGTAAGGAGAACCTTTATGATTTTATTACAAAATAATTTCCCGAAGAGAAAAATTGTAAGGTGACGTAACCATTTTTTAAAAAACATTTGTGACGAGGTGGTGGACGCCCCCCGCCCCCTTCTCTGGGTTCGCTAGTTCCCGGTTTCTCGCTAGACAGTAATAGATTAGGCTTAAATTTTAGACTATTATGTTATTTGCCTGGGCTTAGGCTTAAGTTTTGTTATATGTTTTGGTTGTTACATTGCTAAAAGTAATATTTTTCAGCGTCTTCAGGACCCGCTCCAGCCGTAATATATCGGTACATAATGCCGATTTGGCTCATCATAACCTCCCCAAATAATTTCAATTAAATTATAATTTTGTAAGACTTAAATATATACTTTCACTTTTTTGTGATGTTATGCGATATACACGTAAACCAGGGCAGGCGGGTTACGGTTTGTACCATGTTTATTCGGCTTCAACATTAAAATTCAAGCTCTTATGTCGGGTTAACAGATCAAACTCAAATGTCATATGAGATTGGCTTACAAACCACCGCTCTCAAATGTTCAACGTGCACAAGAGTCGGTCTGTCACGTGATACTGTGGGACATTTATGCGAATACCGCATGATATTCCAAAACTGCAACGAATATCATAGATATTCAGCGGGACAGTGTAATCTTTGGGTGCTGACAAGGCAGAGGAAGAGATGTGCTTTAAATAACAACTACAGGCCTGCAAAAGGTTTCCGGCACAAAATCGCTTTACAACTACAACTTCGTAATGCAAAAGTTCAAATTACACAGTCTAGCATCATATGCTATTCATCATGACAATTTGGATATGTTACCTCAAGCATTCAGAGATTTGAAAATATATCATATGAAATTCGCAGACAATACCTCGCATATTATATGATATTCGCAGACAATACCTAGAATATTATATGATATTCGCAGATAATTTTTCAAATGTAATATTATATTGAAGAACAACATTTAACCTACACATGATAATAAAAGACAAATACGAATTTCTGAATACTATATGGGGTATACCAGCAGACAAAATGTTACCCAATAGTCTAATAGGGACAAACATGTCCCAAGCTGTCCCGGTTATAACGTAAACCTCGCATTATATGGACTACTGCGGAACCAAAAAAATTTAATCATGGAATTTTGCAGGAATGTGTTTAGTTCAATATTTCAACTTACTTTTGCATACAGAATTTCTTTTCGTCACTACAGCTGTTTTAATGGCGAAACAGTGCAAATTATTCCGAAAAAAACTTACAGAATAACATTTCGCATATCCGGCGGGTATCCGGATACACATTTCTTTTCGGATACATATCAGGATATTTTTCATATCCGGATACCCGGTGCGCATCAATAGTTATTTACTATTTTCTTCTGCAAAACACCGCCGTTGCCATTGGCCTGACTGGTTTGCATCCACTGAAATTAATTTGTTGCGCGTGTAAAACTTCGCTGATAGCACAAAATTAAACTTTTACTTCCTATATAGAAATTCCATTGAATTTGCTTGTAAACAGCGGACACATTGGCCGGTGAATATACAGAAGCCGCACAAATTATTCTGTAGCACAATACAAAATATTAATTAAGAAACTCTGTTCAATGCAAAATGGATGTAGACCATAAACCAGAATCTGTTATAGTAAAGAGGGCAAGAACAATTATAGTGGGGGTAAGAAAATATTCTACCACGCAAAACTTTATGTCGTCAGTGAATTTTTTCGACCAGGCAAGTAGAAATGTCAGTAGGGAGAGGGCTGCACCCACCTCGTCACTGACGTTTCATAACCGACACAAAAGCTTGAGTTGCCCTGTTGACACTCGGCAACCTAGTTTGGCTTTCCTGGAACTGACGAAGAAACGTTTTGCCTTTTATATCATTCTCCTATGTCGTAGCGCAGGTCGTAATATAGCCCAATTCCGAAGCTAGTCCGATACGGAATTACGACTTGAGCTAGTGCAAGGCGGAATCGTGTCTGATAAAGCTGTGGCGTTTTCTGATTGGTTACTTGATAGTCGTCCACCAGTTTGATTTACTTTGTTCAGTAAAACAAAGTTTGGTATCCAACAGGTGCCGATTACTTGGCCAATCCGAAGAAAGTATCCGCATCAGGCAATTGTATTTGAGTATGACACTAGGTAGTAACCAATCACAAGGCGTGCACTTGACGCATAGAAAGAATTATGCCATGGGCTAGCCCAAGTTGTAATTACACCCTGGACTAGCCCAATTCGGAATTGGGCTAAATTACGACATGGGCTACGACATACGTAATATTCAACAAGTATCCCATCACAGCTACCACAGTTCTCTTTAAAACAGGGTGTAACCGGATATCCGTTTCCGTTTTCGGTAAAAATCGGTATCCGTTTCCGTTTCCCTCTCAGTTATAGAAATACCGGAAATTCGTTTATTTTTACGTTTAAAATTAGTTATAAATTCAGTAAATTTCCCGCAATTTCTTACTACAGATGTGCTGCAATGGTCCGAACTGAAACAAAAATCACGATACTCATCTGTAATCTTAAAAATTTACGTGCATCCGCCTTTTTTTCTTCAAAATTTCAGAAAGCCCGGTGAACATTTGCATGTCTCAATTGTGTGGCAACAAAATAAAACCTACTTGAAATTCATATACTTCAATATCCGTTTTTCGTTTCCGTTTCCGTTATTTTTGCATCTGTTTACACCCTGCTTTAAACTGAGAGACGAGTGATAAAAATACAAAAATGGTCTAATGACATGGCGAAATTTATTTAGTAATATTTTAGTTAGAATCATTCAGGATAAGAGATTGATTGAAATTTCCTACGTAACACTTATATCACACAATGGACCTGACGGAATCGAAATGCACTCAATTGGTGAAAAAGTATTGCCCAGCCTTTGAGTTGTGGATCCAGTGTAAATTAGGAGGGCGCGCTGTATATAATAGCGGAATAAATATGCGAGCGAAGGCAGTGAGAAGCCAAACGCCGTTTTTTGTGCTAAACATTAAAACCAAATCTTGGTTTTAATATCTGTTTTGGGCGATCAATCCGAGTGCCTACTTTGAACACAACTGGAGCAAGGCAACTATTGTTTCCGTTGCAGACTTCAGCTAAGATTGCACCCCACCATTGGATCAACCAGTGTCACCGTTAACCGGAACCTGTGATGTAGACTGCGTTGCTTTGCTCCAGTTCTATTCAAAACAGTAAATACTGCCTTCTTTATTACTGTGCATAATACACTAAATACTGAATATAATCGATGAAGATACAAGTTTAGGAGTTAAAAAGCTAAAAACAAAAACATTTATTTAGCCATCATTACAACGTTAACGTGGGTATTTTTAGGTAAAGCTTGTGTCTCTTGATTATGAACCAGATCAGCAGACAGCGTTGAGCTTTACTGATATGGCGCGTATTGGAGAATAATTGTATAAGAAAAACCACGATTTACCTTCCGCAAGGTAGTGATTAGTTTGATTAAATCCGGGCGGCAGGAGATTGTGTTTCCCCTCCAGAAATTACGCGCATAAAAGCCAGCTATGGGTTTTCTATCCAAATAGCCGAAAAATACTACAGAAATTACAGCACTGGTTGAAAAATGTTGCAGCCTTCGATGCAATCCTAAATTCCTTGAATATCGAAACACGTGTTAAACTCGATTTAAAACCTGTAAAATTTTGAAAGCCACAAATTAACCCCTCGCATAACAGTAAACCCAGGATCTGACTCTGGCATTTGTTTAAGAAATAAGTGCAATAGCTTAATGACAATCAACAGATGCAATACTATAATACTGGATCGGAAATATTTACATTTCTGTATCTTAGAGCAGCAATACTTGCAAAATACCTTCGTACTACGGTTATTTAAAATTAGATATCAATTGCATCAGTAGCTATCGAAACAAAACGACAATGGTCCAAAGACGTTTGCCAGATCCAGTTATAAGCATTCCAGTTGCCAAAGCCGAATGTTGGCGACTATTTAGGCAATCGATGGATAGTAATGACCAATTGAACAATGAAATTTGGGGTTTTTAACTTCTTAAGAGAACTGCTTAGTTTTAGTCCTGCATACGAACGTGACAATGATCGCTTCTACGCGTTCGAAATAAATTTGTGGCTTAGGGAATCCTGAAATTTAATTATCTCGTTTCAGAATTACATGATATATTTATTTACGTCTACTTATATTACAAAAGATTATCCATTGACGCGATCCTGACGTCTAAACTTCCATGTGACTGTCTTCATATACTTGTATTAGCAAAATAATCAAAGTTTTTTGCGTTCGAACATCTTACACAGAACGAGTCTCCGATTGTAGGAAATTAAACGATGCAAGTTGGAATTAAAATAAAAAAGCATTTATGACCTGGAGCAAGATTTAAAGTCCTGTTGAAAACAACGGCGTTTGCTAAAATCAAAGCACTGAACTAACATGTTTAGCCTATTCAACGCGCCCTATCTACAGGCATTATCTCTTTGAAAATAGAGATCGAAACTAAACTTCTATATTAAGATTTAGAACTAAAATTGCGTGTGGCGTTTCAGTCGCTAGCAGTTCATGGCTATATATACTACACCGTCCGGTCAGGTCAGAAATTTTTGTACCCGCCACTGTGTGTTTATAAATTTATTTAAAAATACTACAATAAAATGCAACTGTTTGTGACGGTTAAGCCGAAAAAAACAATTTGTCACGAACAAGGTTATTTGATTTTCAGCTATTTTAATTTAGTAAAAGCGAACAAAAATCGATATCCAGTGCTACCAAAAACAAAAAAATCAGTCCTCATATTCATTTCATACAGGTGGACGTATATATTCTGAATGACAGGGGGAATCTGACAAATACCGTGCAGAATAGTCTTAAATATTAAAGCAAAATTAATCAGACTAAAAGCTTATCCATCGCGTGATCGTTGGAATAAAAGATGTATGTAACCGTTAAATCTCATGCTAAATCGAACGTTGACAGGTGTAAAAATTAATGTGCTCGCACTTTTGTAATATTTTCAAATTTTAACGGGGTAAATCTCAAAGTATTTATAACGCAATGGTGGCCGTAATTCATACGTTTGATGAAAAGTTTACAAGTAAAATTGTCAAAACTGAATTCATTTTCCGCTTTTGCACCATCCGGTGTTGCCTGCTCCGCTGGCGGCTAATTCCGTCCAGCGACGCACTATAACGTTCCACGCTCCACTTTCATTTTTGAGGCGTATGATTCAAGTACAAGCGAACATCGAACAATAAGGCAACCATTTTTGTTTACACAGCTCAACAGTGAAACTTGAAAATTTTCAATCAAAAAGATACAAATTGATCAAATAACATGTTTTGAACTTTGGTTTCGGGTAACAATTTTAAAACCTTAAATTATATATAAACTTTACGCCATTACTTACGTTTTAGCACAGATTGGAAACCAGTGTTGCGATGCAAAAGCAAACGCACCTTCGAGCGCTAAAGGATACATTGCAAATTCTGCCACAATTTACTTGTGAAATATCTACCCATTGTGACACTTATCATAATAATACAGTTAAGAGCCGTGCTACAACCACTTGTATAAACTCTATATTGATGTTGATGTTGAAGTGGCTTGAGTCAAAATCATCTCTCTACAATACACCTTTTGATTCCTTGGAAACGACATTTATGCATAACGAAATTAGGTTCAACCATACTCTGCCAACGAAGCCAAATGAGTAGTAAAAATGAACTTACTTTTATCTGCGACAGTACTATTGTAAACAGGAAATCATAAATACAAAACTGATAGAAGTTTGTGTTGCCGACATTTGTCATTCCCCAAGCAACAGGGCTAGAAAGTGAAATTGAATTGAAACCAGACAGAATAGAAGCTACCCCGTAGTCACAGCAGGGCTCAGATATGGTTGCAAGTTGCTTTGTATAAGTTTGCAAAGTATGTGAAATTTCCCACAAACCACTTTTGAACAGTTGAGCAAGAGCTATTACCCTGAAAAGAGGAAAAACTCATCCCACTAAAACGATATTCCTTCAAGCAATCCGCGATGGCCACAGATTATGTCGTTATATTCCTGTTACACGACTTTGATCTGTAACATGAGTTGGTTGAAATTTGCCTCCTGTTTATAAACTCATTCTTGAATAAGTTAAATCAGCGGCCTTGGCCAGCAGTCTCAAATGTGAGTAGCGCCTGTCACCAGTTAGCAATAGGTCTTGCATCTCTTTAACTAGATATTGTTTTTACTTTGAAATTAAGAATAATTTTTGCATTTATATAATTTTGCATGCAGACGGCTATACTCATTTTGGAATGAAGACCACAGCCTTAGGGTTGCTCCATACTTGCTGCACGCCACCTAATAGATTTTACATGTTTTTCAGAAACGCGTAACTGCGTCCGGCGGCGTGTGGCATCTTCTGGTACAGTTACAGTACACGCGGATTTAAAGTCATTACGTAAATAGGTTAGTAAGA
The DNA here is from genome assembly GCA_030248215.1 of Enoplolaimus lenunculus. Classification (NCBI taxonomy): domain Eukaryota; kingdom Metazoa; phylum Nematoda; class Enoplea; order Enoplida; family Thoracostomopsidae; genus Enoplolaimus; species Enoplolaimus lenunculus. Next base: position 123,991 of record JASANG010001984.1, on the reverse strand, counting down.
GACACTGCCGATGATACAGAAAACAAGCAGGAGTGGTATAATCCGACTCAAAATTGATCATAAACTTTGTTTTGTTAACAATGTTATGCAAGCTCCAATACTGTCCGACCTGTACTCGGCACTTTATGTCCACTTAAATTTTAAACCCATATTTCAATTACTTATGCTATATTAGGAAGTCATTATATATAACAAGATGAGACTCAACGATTACAGAGTGTGTAAGTGCAATAAGATACTCGACCATTACTGGACAGTGGCAGATCCAGGAGGGATGCAGGATGTATCTCCCCACATGAGCCATGTCATGCTAAAAGGGCGCCTCTCCACATCGACTCTGCAATGCTAATGCAAATAGTTCGTCTGAAGTCCACAAGGCGTTTACTAGCCAAAGGTAAAAAAATACAACGCGAATTCAAAAATTTTACACTTTCGACGCAAACAGTTACCTTGAAATGTAAAGAAAACTGCTAAAAACGAGCTTTAAAATAGTAACAATTTTAGAAAAAGTATCCCCGCAGCACCGAACAATCCTAGATCTTCCATCAGTGCTGGAGCAGACAGGGGTGGGAGACAGCCCAAACTCCAGCGTGAGGAAATCAACATAGATGTGGTTACAAAAATTTATCGATGTTTATCTAAGGTTGTCCGAGGTCGCGCTCGTGTTTAATAGCGGTGGGGACATCGTTCCAAAAAAAGATTCACACAAAAGTTGAAAATTGATAGATCTAGAACGTAGAGCCAGCTCTAAAATGAATCAAACTTTGCGCGTCGCGCGTACATTTTCTTTTTAAGTAGATAACCAGCTCTTATTTACGTAATGCGTTTTACAAACTTGATATGCTCCAGCCAGGGAAGACAGCACACGGCACACGTCACTCGAAAATTTCTTTTACCTTCTTTATTATTTCGTTTTGAGAGTTATCTTATCTTAAGCAAAATTGTAAGCCAGCCAGTGTAGCGAGCGAAAAAATTTGTTGGCATTTAGCAGCCTGGTGGTTATTGTAACGCCTGTGTAGTGTCGAAAGCCATTTAAAAAATCGGGGAAAGGTAGGATAGTGTGAAACTCGTGAGCCAAGCGAGCGAGAAAGACGGATTTCACACTTCGGTGGTTTTTGTTTCATCGGGTTAGGGTGGGGGCCCTTTAGGGCTGGGGCCCCCAAAATGGGGGTATTGTTGCTAGCTGCTCTGGTCCTGTTCTCCAGTACTGCTGAGGGGAGATAGTTGCTTTAAGCCCATCATCATTATTCGCTTTTAAGCTACTTTTGTTTTACTTTGTGCCTTGTGGTGAGCATAACACAAAAATTATTCATTTGGTCACGGATAAACAACCATAATATATACCACAAAAAGCACTTCTTTAGCCGCTCCTGCGCTTTTCTGCTTGACAACTACGGCTATGCGCGTTAAACCATTCTTGCGAATGTCAAAATCTATTAAAATTGCAAATTGTTTCGTGCACGAAATTATAGGCAAAATCTGGTAAAATTTTTTGTCTGCATCCGGGCAGTCAAACCTAAAATTGCCTTTGAGTACTACTAACACTATACGCTATACGTGCTGATAATCGCCACCCAGTAAAATTTTTCCATAGCACATTCCGTCAACGATCGCTGATACTCGAAAATTGCTAGACCCATGCAGCCACACCCGTCCCGTTTGAGTTGCACCCAAATAATAGACACATTGCATCACATTTTTGTGAAAATTTTAAGGGCACACGAGTCGCGGCAAGTTGTCACCTAGAAACTACAATTTTGGGTTTTTGTTATCCCGCAGCCGTCATTTACCCAAAACTGGCGTGATTTGGAATTTTTTTCTACGCGGCTTACAGAGCTCAGGGAAACGATACTAATTTTTTGTTACTTGATAAATTGGTTCACAATACAACTGATTGGACGCCCTCCCAAATCGTTGGTAGCACATAAATTCGCTTATTCGAGCGTAGCTCAACAGCCATTTAACCAGCCGTGGAAAAACGAACAATCAAACTTTAACAGAATCGTATTTTTCAAAAATTCAAATTTCGGCGCTGGATGATCAGGGCAGGTTTATGAGACTCTCATATCTACTAAAAATAAAAAAAAACCCATTTTTAGAGCAAACACCGGCTACGCGATGTACGGAATATACCGCAGTGTTTTTACAAACAATGGCCAAAAAATATGACTAAAAATACTAACGGAAACCATCGCGCACGCAATTCTAAATATACTCAAACTGTCTGTGAGTCAATTGTTCATTGAACCAATGCGGTGTTTAGACATAACGGACATATAGCATAGTCGCGTAATTGTAAGCGAGTTACAGGGGCAAGTCCACCCAATGTTCTAGTCATTTTTGCCTTAGTAGGGCTAGTAAGTTATACGAATGTCTATTTCTAACAATGTATATTTAAATGCGCTACCCTATTCCCTCAATGATTTGCCACATGAATTACGGCCCTATGAGTGACAATAACCTGTGTAATAGCGACCACCACTACAGGTTTACGCATTATTTTTGTATAAGCGAAAAGATTTAATTTCAGAATATGCACCTGTTCGCATATATATGTTCGGTATATTATTCTTTAAACAGAAAAAGAAATAAAGCGGTCATTAGTCAACATCTAAAGCTAAAAAGAATGGTATAGTTTATGCTGTTTTTACACTCATTTTAGCATTTAAATTTTAATGTTGATGACCATGCTTAGAGACTGGTACTGTCACTACCTGTGCGCACAGTGAGATGATATATACTGCCAATCGAAGGCGTACGTAAAAGTTTGCCATAAACTAAATCTAGGCTAAACTTAAAATTTCGTAAATAAAAATGTTTCTTTTCCTCGCCATGTGACCTTGAAAACATCCTTATTTTAAGTTTATGTATACTCTCCCGAAACAAAATATTGACTACATCCTGATAGAAATTCACTGACGGTGGCAAGAAAAAAGGCTTAGGGCGGCACCCTGGCCTTAACCTTTGCCTAAAATACACGAAATTTAGATATTCAAACGCTAACTGTCTAAAAACTGTTCACTACATCACGGGAAGTTTGTTGATTAGTTAGGCTAGACTCATTTTTGACGTTCAAGATAAATATGCCACATTTGCTATAGAGATTTTTCTATTTAAAAGGTTGTTAACAGCTAAACTTGGAAGAAGTTTGGTCAACCTTGGATCTCGCACCGAAAAACTTTGGATCCGCACACCGATTTTGGTTTCTTATTGTGACAGAAATATATATAACATTTCGCATACTTTACCATACGGTGCCAAAAAGATTTCCAGCAATGTCATACAGGAGCGGACCGAGAAGACGGGATCAGCTCAATCTGTATTCATTACTGTTAAGCATAAGACATTGCTTATCGAAGCATCGTTTAACGGTTAGCCACTTATATTAAAGAACCATTATTTTTAACCATATGTTTGATTCGGCGCCCACATATTCAAATTGTTCGATGCGCTTCTGATACCGGATAATTACAGCGTCCGAAAACTAAGCCAGTACTAACAAAAAACTAAACTTGACAGGAAATGATAAATTTTTAATAACAGCTGCGATAGTATTGTACACTTGTGACATAATGCCATGCATTAGCGAACGCTATATGAAGATACAACAGTACTGTTGTGCATGGAAATGTTATTCGCAAACGTTTTTATTAGATTGAACGGGTGTGCAAGTGGCGTCTGCTGGAGAACAAACAAGCTGTTCCAAATGCAAATTTTCGAAATCTTCTTACTCGTTCGCTTGTTGGCTTTGCAAGTGTTGCAACCAGTTTGACTCACAAATAGTTGAAACTTTGCCTGGAGGACCCATATCTAACTGTTTAAAAATATATTTGTCCAGTGTCAAACTGAATCACAGAAATAATTTTACAGGCAATACTGTTTTCAGAACACAGTCAGCATTTTCATTCTATCTTCATTACTCACACTTGAATTGAAGCACAATGTCAGGGGCACACAAGCTGAGCCAAAAACAAGGGAGGGGGAACTTACGCTGGGGCGCGATTTATAATGGTAGAAGTAATCTCGCGAGCCAGAAGCCAAATTAATTTTCTATAATTTGTAAGGGACCTTATTATTTTTTCAAAAACAAATTTCATTCCATGTAATTATAATTTTCATAATAAAGATAGTATGAACCAATCCCAGCGGCCGTTGTGACACCTGAACAATGCTTACATTACTTTACTATAAGAACGTCTGTTCAGTACACATCAGTGATGATTGCTCGTTGTTCGCTTCAGGCATAGTTTGCGAACAAAAACGATTCTGATTCTATTTTTAAAAGCAGTCAAAATTTGGCTTTATTTAGCTGAAGCTGTGAACATTGTACAACTGTATTTTAGTTTGAAAATGACTGTACCATCAGGCTATTTTTGTTCTGCATTCCATTATGTTCTGCACTAAATAATGCCTGACAGTGAAAAAAACAACCGTGCACGTAACTAGACATGGAACTAGGGTAGTCAGACCCGTAGACAACTATGCTTAAAGTCCGCTGAAACTCTTGCGTGCCCATCGTATAAATTTGTTTTCTTCCACCTAGCATGTTGAGGCTTAAATTTAAGGGTTGAAAGTTTAGATAAACGGGGTAGTCCCTAGATATATCAACCGTAGCTGAACGTTACCCGCGGGCACCCGCGTGTTCAAGCGTGTAACGCGGGTGTGGTAAGAAAATTTTGGCGCTGGTATACGTCCGGGTAAAGAATTTCAAAGTGCGGGTAAAAATTTGCGATTTTTACACGCCTAAAATTTTCATAACAAACTAATACCGAATGTGAAGCTAAACGTTTTTACCAAGTGGTAATACTCCCTACTATGGGTACCCTAGCGCTTATGGATGAATACAAAGTTCGATGGTGCGATGTAATCCAATATTTGGAGCAGGCCCTCATGAATGGTCACCCACGACTGTGATACTATGTAATGGCCCCATCGTTCAACAGGACTTAGCCCGATCGCCTTGACTTAACAGACCGTCTACCACGCACACGCGATGCGCAACCGTCTACCTAAGCCGTTGATGGGGTCACTTCGGGATAGAATGTAAACCGGAGAGAGAAAACTAGAGAACCTGCTTGCATCGACTTTCAAATTATATTGCGGCAAAGGTTTTGTAGAAATTCTGCATGTAAACTAAACTCAATGTTCCATTTAAAGGATGTTAATATACGAAGTGTTCTGCCGAATGTTTAATAACCCAATCACACTAAAAACTTGATAAACGAAAGGCACCCTTAAGTTGCAGATATTCAGAAAAACGTCCGTTTTGCTGAAATCGAACTCTACGACTGATTATGATTGCTTAAAATTTGTGACAGATATCGATCTTATTTGAATAACGTTTGTTAAATGTTTTAATTTAATATGCAAAACGTAGAACCAGCCACAGCCAGCAGCTGATCAGTAACAGCTCCAAAGCACCAACACAACAAAAAAACAAAAACCACGGACAAAATAAAAGACCAACGCGACAACATTGCAAAAAACACATGATCGTCTGTGTTTATGCAATACCGGGTTTGATAGGAAAATGAAGCTAAGGACAGAAATTCTCTAACAAAATTTTTAAGACGAAATAGGCAGAAGATTACGACAAATTAACAACGTAGTTTGCAAAGCAGTAGCATCTTTGCAGCATCTACAAACCTTAGCAAACTTGGACTCTGCGAACACAAAAGCGCAAGGATACCCAGAGCTAAGAAACTTTAAAGTCGCATAAATGTTTTAATACACAACTCACCAGTCAACGCTGTCACGATCGCGACGGCGAGTTCGGGCTCCCGACTTCAGATTATGCTGTAAGCAATAGGTACATGCAAATAAATTGCCAACCAACATTAACCCTTTATCACATGAATATTTTCAATTTCATATGAGATGTAATTTCAATTATGATTCGATCCCTAGTCTCACGTGTGGAAGGCGTTTACGATGACCACTAAGCTATAGAAGCTTGACGCTCGAGCCCGAGGGGGCCTCTCACGTCTCGTGCAGATTTTGCACTGGGCACATATGTTATAAATGTTAAACACTACTCACAGCGTGTGTATTGCTCGTACAATATTGTATTTAGTTGCTCATGGTATACTCTGTGAGTGAAAGGGTTAAGCATATGTGCCTGGACTAGATCAGCTTTCCAACTTGCTGAGACATCGGGTGCACCAGTATCCGCACACTGAGTAAAATTTCTCACGTCCATCGATAAGGGCTTAGTCCCCCCTGACCCCCCTTGGCTACAGGCCCGTGAACACAGCTCATGTTTTATCTTGTCCACGGCTACTACTACGAAGGGCTGACCTTCCTCGAGCGTATGGTTGAAAATTTTTGACGACGGTATTAAATGAATTATCTGTTAGGAAAATTTTTGCTGCCCCACATTCCAATCTCCTTGTCCACACGATTCTTGATTGCGGACAAAATTTAGGAAACGTTAGAGATAAAAATGAGACTTGAATCTTGCCACACAACAAAACACCGACCCGAATAGTTGTTCGAGTAAAACATTCAGGAAAAAGTGATAAATACATATCCGCGCATGATCGAAATTGTAGATGTATCTTCTATACGTTTGCCGCCGCTGTGCTGTCTAAAACTGAACAGACTCTCTCAAACGCTAAACTGATAAAAGTGAAAGTAGTGAGATTCTTTTCAAAACTTTATAGACATGCCTCAAGATATGGTCGGTTTCACATGACGCTTATATGCAGCTACGACCGTTTTGTGCTGCTGCATCGTATCGAATTAATATTTAAACAGTATTTCATACAGGCACATCGAAATTATAAACTTTCTGATGCAATTTGCAATGTATGAAAAGTAACGTTTTTGGTGTATAAAACCAGTCGTAGTGGGACTACATTTATTGAGCGAAGCTCGAACGCACGTAAGCAATTACGGTAATATGCAAATTACTTGTTAGCTAACTATTCATTTATTGGTTTTGGAGGTTTGTAAGCAATTTCCTCAGATTCCTCGCACCCAAAAACCCTTCAGCCACTCTAATAATATTTGGAATAATTTAAAAAGTCCTAATTTTGTTTTGTGAATTAAGCTAATATGCAAATTAGTTATTAGCTAACTATTCAATTATCGGTTTTGGATGTTTGTAAACTATTTATTCAAATTCCTCGCACCAAAAAACCCTTTAGTGCTGAAATTATATTGCTTTTAACCTTAATAATTAGTGAAATATTGTAAAAAGTCCTAATTTAGGCTTATAAACTATGCTAATATGCAAATTATCTATTAGCTAACTGCCCAATTATCGGTTTTGGAGGTTTGTAAACAGTCTACGCAGATTCCTCGCACCCAAAAACCTTTTAATGCTAAAATTAGATTGCCTCTAACTGTGATAATTAGTGAAATATTGTGGAAAGTCCTAATTTAGGCTTAATTAATTATGCAAATTAGCCTGTAGCTAATAAACGGCTTAAAATTTTAAAATCCCAATGCGAGGTTAACACTCCAGGATCATTGGCTTTCAAACAAAAAAAGTTTATCAAAATCGGTTCAGCCGTTCCTGAGATTCTTTTCGGACGGACAGACGGACAGACGGACAGACGGACGGACGGACATCCACCTTTCGACCCCCAAGTACAAAACATAAAACGCTTCGCGAAACTCCGAGCTTCGCTCGGAGTTTCGCTTCGCTCAATGAACAAAATTATTTTTTGCTTTTCAAAGCCCATCACGCTTTAGATTGATTTAAAACAAACTCTCACGTTAGCGGAAAATATTCTGTCCTCTTTAGATTGAAAAACTGTTTTAGAACATATGCGATGTACGCCGTATGAACGGTCATTTCTCTCATTGTTAAATTCAGCACCTCAGGTACTGTTTCGGTGCGGTAAAAAATGTAGACCGTCAGTGGCGGATCCAGGATCTCAAAATAGGGGGGCCAAAATTTCACAGGTAATAAACTTATTTTTGACCCATACTGTAGTGACCCATATAAAAGGGGGTCCCCATTTTCAGTCCCAATTAATAGGAGTCCGTATCCCTAATAAGAATCCGTAAGCGGGTAGAGTCCTTAAACCCTTGTTTAGAGTCCATAAATGTCTATTACCCCTAATTGTAGCGCATAAATGACTCCAGGGCCAAGAAACTTTAAAGCGTGCTTATACTATTGTGTATAAAACAGAGCCCCTAAAGAAAGTAGGTCATCTGAAATACTTGCATGTCCCTACTCAAAACTTTTTAGCCCAGCAGCAAAACGAGATCACTACGGACCTGCTGCAATATCGGTAGAAACTTATCCTTGTACACTTTCCCGTAAAAGCTTGAACGCCCTAAGCCTAAGCCCAACCCTAAGCGATAAGCCTTAACTGTTAACCTAAGTTATGCTGAAATCTTAAAATTTCGAAAACTGTCGGGAATAGTGTATACACCACTCACCGCTGCAAGTATTTATACATTGAGAGTTGTAGACAAAAAGCCTCTAAATACACACCTTGAAAACTATTAAAAGCAATCCGAGCATTTAGAAACAATACAGGGATTAAAGACGATGAGGAAAGCTCTTTTTTACTATCGTATTGTTATTATTGCGGTGAAGTGATGTCAGTGGCGGATCCAGGATCTCAAAATGGGGGGGGGCAAAATTTTACAGGTAATAAACTTATTTTTGACCCATACTATAGTGGCCCTAATAAGAGGGGGACCCCATTTTGAGTCCCAATTAATAGGAGTCCGTATCCCTAATAAGAGTCCGTAAGCGGATAGAGTCCTTAAACCATTGTTAGAGTTCATAGATGTCTATTATCCCTAATTGTAGCGCATAAATGACTCCAGGGCCAAACAAAGGTGAGTTCGAAACTTTAATGCGTGGTTATACTATTGTGTATAAAACAGAGAAATAAACAGCGTAGAACAGCAATTGACACTATATAACTTTAGTCGAGATGCTGTTGGGGGGGCCACGGCCGGGGTGCCCCCCCGTGGATCCGCCACTGTAGACCGTGTAGGTGGTGCCTGCACTTCCAAATTAAATTACGACACTACTCTGTAGGCGCCGCGAAAATATTGTTACGGGTACGATCAACGAGTATCCCTGCGGACGAATCCGAGATGATACTCTCACGGGTGTTCGTGGCCGTGGATCTGCCAAAGTAAGGTACTTGCCTAGAGGATGACGGTCCCCCGGCGTGATATCAGGTTTTGAGAGTCACAAAATCCCGACATCGTCATACGCCTAAGCCTACCTATGCTCTAAGCTCTAACGAACCCCCGAGTGCGTGTAAGTGGGTCGCACCAGTAACAATTATCTTTTTCTCCATGAATTTTAGTACAACTGTGTGCTCACAACTTTTTCTCATGGTTAGGCTTAATGACACTCGGTCATGGGTATGGCTTAACATTGGTCTTAGTCTTAGAAATTGGTTAGTTCAACCGGATTTTGTTTTACTTGGTCATAGACCGTTTTAATAGAAAGGCGGACCGATCCTAGCCTTTGAGGTTTTTAATTGATTTTCTTGCCACTGATTCGAACCAGGGCTATTTATTCATTTTTCCTGAGACTCTGTTAGTCGTGGAATTTTCATAATCATTCGAAAGCTCGAGTCTCTCTTAGCTCTGTGGTTTATTTCAATTTTTAGCCATGGCTCTCAGGCCAGGAATCTGTTAGCGCTCTCGGTTCAGGAATGAACTCAGGTTAAAGTTTTGGTTTATTATAATTTTGTACAATTATGTACAGCAAAGATTTTTCAACGTATGATACCTTATTTTGATTAGTCCACAACTGATAAAATTTCCGTCGCTTGTACTAAGTTGAGTAGGTTGCAAATGATTAAGCTTAAAACTTATTAGTAATCGCTACAAGAAAAATTTGCCAAGTCCAGACTCACTGTTGCTACCATCATTATACACCGGTGGTCACCTAAGTACAGGTTACGTCTCCCAGCGCAAGTTAAGTCACCGGGCGGAGAGTCCAACCATTGAAGCAACCTATCCCGTAGGCGTTCCTCCAGATATCCTTAGGCGTGTCAGCATGCCCTGCTTAAGCTTTAGGCCTTCCATCCCATATACCTGCTGTTGGTAGGACTCACCGCTGAGGTAACAGGTTGTTTGTAAAGTGCTGCACGTGTGAGTTGAAAGGTTAAAGGAGGGTTACTGGAAAATCATTGAGTCCCCAGTATACACTAAAACCTAGACCTGTCACGCTTCCCAAAAAGGGCTGATACCGAAGTTTAACTATTTAAACCGTGTCTGTTTCCGGGTGTAGTGCGGGTCTATAGCCGTAAGCTTAGGTTTTCACAGGCTGCACTTTCAGCAGTTTGATTGTCAACCGGACGACCAAGTATTAATGCGTAGTTTCCTGGGGCCTGGCTAGAATCGCCTCAAGTCACGGGGTACACTAAAATTTCCTGGACGGTAAGGCCTTAGCTCTTTTGGTTGTCATATCCTAGATGCTTAGCATTAGGCTGTAATGGCCTCCCTACCGTGCTGACAATCAAGCCTGCGAGCGTCTAGTTTATTCCTAGATGTGCCTATTTTTCTGCATTCATTGTTTAAAAAGGCACCTCCTTGCAGGTTTTCTTGATTTATAACTTTTCCCCCCTGAAATTTGTACCAAAAATCTTACACCAGCGTTGTCGCCAACGACAGGCACAATTCTAGGCCAAAAATTTAACCACACCCCCTTCGTGTAGCCAGAAAATTCTAACCGGGCCCCCTTTAAAATTCTTACAAAATTTTACCCCTGCGCGAAACGCGCATAACCCCCCCTTGCATCAGCGCCCCGAAACTCTCGTGCACACTAAGTCGCCTCCGTGTGCAGAGAGATCGGTTTGCTGTCGCGGCTCGAGCACGCGAGCGAAAACCGAAAAATCTCAAACTGAACTGAATGTTCAGCCTGTGCACCGCTCTTATATAGTGCGCGAGGCCCAAATTCGTCCAATCAGCGCGCCCCGAAGACAGACATCGTACACTTATTCTATTGGTCAGAAGGCTCAGGATATAAGTCAACCAATGCTAAGCGAGCGTTAAAATGTGTTTTTAATAGCCTGTGATTGGTTGGAGAATTTAATACACTATGCTCAAACGAAAAGCTGTGAGAGGGTTAGCTAGGGCGACCCCTATCTGAAGTCTGGATGCAGATGTACAACACAGCACAAAGGTCGTAGGAGTTGGGTCAAAACTTGGTCGCGGAGTTCCCCCTCAAAACATGACCTCCGCGTGCAGCTTTTGTTGCAGGGCCTCCCCTTAATATCTGATGTGCTCACTTTACAGCGTCTAACCGTTGTGCAAACATTTCTGAGAAAAGGGTTGAACCTTGCACAATAAAGCGAAGTTAGAGGGTGCGAAGGCCTCAAAATAAGATACAAAACAAAAATACGTAGTACAATGTATACATATAAAAAGTTGGAAATACAAGGCTGAATAATGAAACGAGATCGAGAATACTCAATGCTTCATATAGACCTAAATATCTAAACTTAAGGTTCGTACACGTACTATCCTGGTTTACTTTCCCAAAGAAATCCTAAGAATCACAATGAGCTAACCTACATGTATCTTACCTAAGTTATTTTTCATGCGTTCTCCGTAAAATTACACAGACGGTTGTAAACCCTGACCCGAAAACTTAACAGATCCTGACTGGGTACTTTAATTACTGACGGCTCGCACCTGTACGGTGGGTGGGTTTTGACTAGCTGTAATTAGTTAGATAATGATTTACAGACGGTTCTCAAAGTGGTTCTCTGTCCCACACTGAACATCCAAGTTAAAGCATTACGATTTTCAATACAAGAACCGATTCCTAAAACCATCCCTTTCAACTATACACATGTAAAATGCCGAAATGTCAACAAGCCATGGTTCCCTAAATACCTGTCAGCGGGCCCTGCTCGGTGTGATTTTACTAACTGGGACAATAGTCGCGCTTCCAAAAAACACCAAAATTTCTAGAACTTCAATCTATTATAATTTTTAAAATATTCACTTGCGGACCATGCTTGGGGGTGGTTTTCTGAACCAGGGCGACGAGAGAAACCAGACGAGACCACCCTTAACCTTGGGTCCCGGGAAAGTGAAAATTGCATTTTTGGAGGTCCGCTCCGTAAGGCGTGTACACATAAAATTTCGAAGTTTTCAATTACCCATAAATTTTTAACTATGGGTTTGCGAGCCATGTTTGGGGTGGTTTTCTTGCTCTACTCAGCAAGCCGAATCGAATGATACCTATTTTAACCCAATAGCTCGAAAAAGTTGAAATCGCGTGTTCAGGACCGGATCCGTAATCTGTGTGTACACGTAAATTATAAAAGATTTTCAAATGGCCGCAACTTTTTAAGTTTTGATTTGCGAGCCCAGTTTGGGGTGGTTTTCTTACTCAGCGCGATGCGCGGAATCGAACGGTACCTATTTTTATGGTGGATCGTGAAAAAGTGAAAATCGCATTTTTCAGGATCCGATCCGTATAGTGTGTACACGTAAAATCTTAGAAATCTTTGATCGCCCATAACTCCTTATGCATGGATTTGCGGACAGGGTTTGGGGTGGTTTTCTTAACCAGCTCGATGAGCTGAATCGATGGATACCAATTTTAGCGCCCGGCCCCGGAAAAGAGAAAATCGCGTTTTTGGACCGGGATCCGTAAAAGCGTGTACACGTTAAATCTAGGAAGCTCCACAGGTCCATAACTTTTTATCTATTGGTTTCCGGGTAAGGTTTGGGGTGGTTTTCTTGATCATCTCAGCGAGCTGAGTTGAACAGTACAAATTTTAACGTCCGATCTTGGAAAAGTGAAAATTGCATTTTTCGGAGCCGGGCCTCCGGACACACACGCCCAAAATCTCAAAGTTTTAAAATGTCTATAATTTTTGACTGCCGCATTGCGGGCTACAACTGGGATGGTTTTCCTAGTCAATGCGATACGGGTAAGTGTCTGACACCGGTCTCCGCACTATATTTTAGAGAATGAAAATCGAATTTACCTAGAAAACCCTCTCCACAACCAGTACGTACAGCCTAAATTTGTCCTAAATTTCCAGATATGTCTACTAATAGCGCAGGTTCGGAGCGGCTTTCTCAGCTTAAACACGGGTCCAAAATGATTGGAACCGGTTTTCAAATCCAGGGGGCCTAAAATTATAATAATATTTCAAAAATTAGTGTTCACAAAATTTCAGAATTTGTCGCAAAATCTTGGTTGGCCTGAAACGGCAGCCGGGACGGCCTACTCAGCCGATCCGGCGTGCCGAACCCGAGAGCGCCAGCTCCGAACCTGAAAAACGATAAACAGCAATCACACTCCCTAAAACATCAACCATCTTAAAAACACAATAAATCGCCGCTTACTAGAAATCCCCCTATGCCTAAAAACAACCTCGTACCCCACCACTTATCCTGAGCCTAAAACACTTCTACCCCCAATCCCATTCTGACTACCCCTCTTAGGCTGATGCGGGGCGTTGCTTAACTTAAAATTTGAAAATTTTCAAAATTCAAACTGCCGTTACAGACAGTTTCTCTTCTTTTCCCCCTACGGCGCACAACACACCCTTGCCTCTCTGAAGAAAACCGCCGCCCCTTGTGCAAACATCTCGCGGCTCCCCTTCCAAGATGTAGTTTCTGCTTTTGCGTTTTGTCGCGTGTACACCCTCATACACTTGCAAGGGAGTTTTAAGATAAATGCTCAGTACGCTTCAGGCTGCCGTTATCGCATCAGGTTGAACTACCTTGCGTTAAGCCTATAATCAAGTTAAAACTATAAGCTCACAGCGGTGTCGAACATAGTGCCCCAAGGAAAAGCTTAAAAGGCAGGAGCATAAAGCCCATCCCCCCATATGTAACTACCCTTTGAAGTTCCTGTACTGATTTGCAATTTCCTGCGTGTCTTATCATGTACATTTATATAGTTCTTCCCGGACAGGAGGTATGAGCGTAAAAGGAAGGCCTTTATGAATACGAGCTGGGACCAAGACATGTCTAAGGTAGTTTAAATAATCTGAGAACTACATTTAGCCATCACTAGCCTCTCAGGCCCGCGCAATTCCTTTCTCTTCTACCCCTCGGGGTGTCAACCCCTAAAGTGTATTTTAGCAGCGCCCATGCAGTATGACAAAATGCGCAATTACGTAGATATACTTAATTTTGTGCATCAGCTGACTCTAACAGAACTCCGGAGAGCATGGGGGCGGGACCCAAATTTCTAGGAAGAGCCGAGCCTAGGTAAGACTTAAAGCTTAACAAGTCCTTCCGACTCTTGAAAGTCTCGCTATTTAGCCTGCAATTCAATTTCAGGATATGCCACCTAAATCGCCCCTTCCTTGCTATCTTAAGGCCACTAAGCGACTAAGTTTAGTTTCTCTAAATTCGTTAACCCACCCGGAAAATCTCTGAGCACGGCGTTGTGTTTCAACAAGACAAACGGTAAGGATGTCGACACTGTGCAACTATCCCACTAGTCACGAAAATATCTAGTCATTAAATCCTGCAATTGGAACGTACTAGTCAAACATCCGGGAATACAAAACAGTATCACGGTGCGTGAAAGAGAGAAGGAGTGGTAGCGAATTCATAGACCCCCATAAGCAAAGCGAAAGCCCCGTTTCAAATTTATGAGCAAAATCTATGCTACTTGTACCCTACACTGCTAACCCTATCACTAAATACCAACAATAAAATCAAATAACATAAAAAGAATACATATATACGTACACAGGCATACAACGATACAAGAATACAACCAAACAAGTTGGGATCCAAGAGGCTGAACCAGGGCTAATTCAGGGCGAAATTCTCGCATAGCAAAAAACGGAGCTCCTCCATTAACAAAACTCAACGTGTCTCCCATATGATCGTCCACTGGAATGTGTCCTACACTCGACCATGCTCATCAGTCACTCACTGCTAAATGCGCAGTAACTTTAAACCGAGCTAAGGGTAGAAAACCTATCAAGTAGCGTGTTTCTAGTCACACATTACATAATCTTACAGCTTCTAATCACATCTATTGCGCGTACTAATTGGTCGGGTTCCCAGGGCCCGCGCTCATTTAGTGTTTTTATGCTTATTATTGAATGGTAGCAATGTGAACTAGGGTGGAGTGACCTAGAGGTTAGTTACTAAAATATGACTACAATCATGGAGCCGCCATATATGTATAAAAGATAAAAACACAACAACGGCAATGACAATTACAATAAAGGCCATAATAATAATAATAATAATAATAATAATAATAACAATAATAACAATAACGACAATTGCCTAAACCGTGTCAGATTTTTCAAATAGCATTGCTTTTGGTTACGGCCAAGAAAAACGATGTCCCTGACAATATTGATATAGCTTGTATTAGGAATAAAGCTGAGAGTGTGACACTATTAAGCAACGTTTTGTGTACAGTCATACAAAATATTTGCTTAGTTAGCCAGCAGTGGCGGATCCAGGATCTCAAAATGGGGGGGCCAAAATTTCACAGGTAAAAAACTTTTTTTTGACCCATACTGTAGTGTCCCAAATGAGAGGGGGGAAATAAGACGGAGCTTATTATAAGCTGCTTATACTATTGTGTATAAAAAACAAAGAAATAAACAGCGTAGAACAGCAATTGACACTCTATATAATTTTTGTCGAGATGCTGTTGGGGGGCACGGCCGGAGTGCCCCCCATGGATCCGCCATTGGTAGCCAAGTACTGCAACCCAGATACTAAGAGGAAGGTAATAAGAGATGGCCTCCATTTCGTATCTCAATCCATAGGAGTTGTACAAATTACTTGTGCAGTAAAATGCGTAAGCTTTGGCTGCACAAATATTCTAAAAAGATAACTTAATAGTGAGAACGACTACCTGTAAGCTGCGTTAGTAGGCGCAGCTTCGGTGCTGAACGTGCTGAGCTGGAAAACTGTTGCTTTAAAATTTCTATGTCCTGATGGCGTGCTGCACTCGTATAACACCGGGAAGGAGGTCCGCAGAACATGGATATATAACGATCCGCTGGCTTGGTCTATCGGGTTATGACTGCTGTCGCTCGTTCCATTACTGTGTAGCTTATTGCAATTGGTGCAGACATGTGGGCGTATCCAGTTTTATGTATATTTCGCTAGTTATGCTAATTAATTTTTTAAACTTTGGTGGGTAGTGTGCGCTTTTGAATGTATGTAGACAGAGAGTTTTTAGAAAGTAAGAAAGATACGAGAACAGTTATCTAAGAGAGCTGTCATCATTGCGTTTGGCTTGCTGATTTTCGCATCAGGGTTCTTGGTGAATATATCTGCTTTGCACAGTGTGAATTTAGTTTTGTAAAACGGCGAATATGCTATCAAGTGATACCTGACACCAAGGCAGCGGGCAGGTTGGTCCTTGGAGGTCTACTGAAATTGCTGTGACTGAACAGCGCCGGATTCACCTTGTCCGATAGTATTGACTTGGGAGCGACATGATGTAATACCATTTCCGTATCAGCTTAACTCAATTCCGGAATTTGTGGTAAGGCTTTCGTATGGACTGGTGGGCAGTTATTTGTTGGCCTTGTATAAATTTGTACTCGACCTAGAAAAATTTGAGATTGCTTTGTCAACTAGACACATTTGTAGCTTCCCCCACAGAAGAAAAGTAGTCCCCCTGTCGCAACGATTTGCTTTTCAGAGGGCTGCCGCTTCCCTATGGTCCTTAAGATTTGAAAGGAAACTAAGCAGGATGGGGGCCTGGCGTCCCCCACGCCCCACGAACTAAATGCTTCTCAAGTATCCCACCCACATGGCGTATTGTGAGGGAAAACTACAAAAGTGCCGTCATGTAATTGCATTCTAGTTGTTCGTCTGCAATTTATAAAAATAGTAGTTACTGTGATAAAAATTAGCAGTCTCAATCACCGCTAAAAAATCAGATATCGCCGCATAATCTGGATCCTAAGGCTATCGTGCATTTAACGTCTCGTGATCTATGGGAGGCAGTCCGGCTGGCACAGGAAATAACTATTAAAATTAAGCCATGTATGCGCAGGATGCTGTGGATGTAATATTTGTTCCAGCAAACGGAACAATTATTTGATTTTGCAGTTATGTAATCTTTAGTTTGGCGTTAGACTATATATTCAGTTGCATTAGCGAACTGAACTGAGGTGTAGTTGAATAGCAGAGATATTATTTGAACACACGGTTGATTTTGTTTCAAGCTAGAGCACATAGGTTCCAAGTAGAGTCCATAAAAGTGACCAAACCAGAATGGCCAGACTCCTCATGTTTGTAAGAGATACACGGACAATCCACACAAACTATATTCAGTCCACAAAAGTTTATCGGACACAATAAATATAACAAAAATGCTCAGGAGCAAGTCAGTTCTGCCCAAAAGAAAGAGTATAAACCAGGGTGTCGGTTTTAACTATCATGGTGTGAATTAAAAATTAACAGTTCGTAAACTAACGGGATCCCTCTGGAGATGCAAAATAAATATCAGTTCCGCCTCTTATTCGGATAACTACAGTATGTATAGTTGCACACCATTGAACATGCAACCAATATGTCAATAGACAGCATTTAATAAATACACAGATGGGTAGCGTACGGTATAATTCTCATCATTTATAATCCTATGGTCATAACTTGGTTGGCAGTTAGCAACAAAAACAATTGTTACAAATAACTGTTTGAATAGCCCCGTTCATAACGTTTAGATCGCCGTTCAAAACCAACATTAAGACTGTTAACATTTATTTCTTCAAGGCGGACTAACCATGTACGCTAGACTAGGTTATAGCCGAGGGTCCTGAGTAAATATGTACAGGGACTTTTGTTGTATTTGATTCGAAAAATTGTTGTTATTGCAGTGTGTTTCATACGTCGACATTTACTTCTGCTTGCTCTATCAATTGAATGCAGAGTATTCAAATTTTTATGACACGGCCTAATTTTTTTGAAACTTTTTCTTTCAGCGCTGGAAATGGTAGGTTGATGTCAATAGTTTGTGAAATCGCCTTGGGGGAACTTTAAATAATCCCATGATGTTGTCAACTGGTGGTGTCTATGCAATATTTTTTATGTCTGAAGCGTTTCGGTCTCGCTTGTTTTATGTTAAATTGAGGTTTGCTGTAGTGACTCGAATAAGAAGCGTCTGATCACGATAATACCATACTTGTTCGTTTTAATTGAACGGTACTGAACAAAACATTAAACCCAACCTTCCATAACAGCTGTAGACTGTTACAACGTGATATACTGCTGTCAAGCTGAGCAGTGGCTTGCCATATATTGCGACAATTGCCTACGGTTGTTAGCTGGAAATTAATACTAAATTCTACTAAGTGCACAAAACACAACGCAATATTAAGTGACATTTTTAAGCCATCTGCTGCGGATTACCTAAACATATTTTTTTCGCTTTCGCCTGTAATTTCAATTAAAACAGTATATATAGCACACTATGTTAAGCTAAAATTGGGATAGTTCTCAAATCCGTTCCATAAATTTTAATTAACTGTAGGTGAATAATAAAGACTATCAGATATCTTTCGTGTCAGACATCTGCTGTGTATAAGTGGAATTTAAGTAGTTTATAAGATGCTGATTTGCTAGCATTGCTTATTCATGAAACGCCTTCACCCTATCTCCACATAGAGTATACTATGAGCAACTCAACGCCAAATACGTATACAAATCATATAAGCACAATATTTAACAATTATTACTCTTATACGCAGTACATCGAAATCGAAATCTATGCTCTTAAACTAACGTACCAACTATCACCAGTTGAATGTAGGTTATGGAACTTCACTATATGTAAATGATAAGTTTCGAAAAGTCGCATGTTTCAGTTTAATTTGCACAGATATGTACGGAGTTTCAAATCCCACGCCGCGTTGTACTTCGATTGTTTGAGATCCTACACTAATTGGCAATAGGTGCTAATTACACGCAGTTGAGATTACGTTTGAAAACGTTGAAAATTTTTTAACTGGTGTCGAGTTTCTGCGGTACAGATCTAACAAGCCAGTTTGAATGGCTAGCCTGGAAAACAACAGATGGTGTGCAAAACAAAACAAAAAAATATCGCATTAAGCGAAACACATTATAGTTTGAGCGTGTGGACACCACTGCAATTTCAGGTTGGGGTGTACAGGTAATTGTATTAGAGCAAAACGTATAATAAGTCAAAGTGTAACATCGTTAAGCAATAGTTTTATTCTTTATACCGTACATAAAGATAAAAATCGTTTAGTGCGTGCACGATGTGCAGTTGTGCACCTTTGAAAATATCTGCCAGTGTCCATGTTTACTGCCTGTTATTTGCAGCAAAACACAGAATTTAATCAATGTCGCACAAAATACTGTGAATAAAATTTAATTTTGGCTTGCACTTAACAAAGCAAACGGCGTGCCAAAAGTTAAGCTAACATCCAATTATTTTAAAGTTAAACATGACACTTGAGCATCAATTAGTGTCAAAAGCAATTTCAATCGCTCGTTAGTTTTCATGAGTGTTCGGATAAATAAAGATTCAGTTGTTGTTAATCAAAAGTTGTAAGCGTGTCCAATTGTCGTAGCCAGTATTTAGGCATGGGTATTAGGTTCAACACAAATTTCATTGGTGGCTCTTGTGTTCCAAACTTAAAATTAACTAAAGACGTTTTACAAAACTTCCAAGACTGATTTGTTCCCTAAAATCCTCCAATGACTACCACCTTGGCGATTCCAATAGATTTCAAGCAACAACCAACTGAGTTGCACGTACAAAGCTCAGGCATTGTAAATTTAGCAACGTTGTGATATAATTTTGCTTGCGGTGGCCTATTTGTGTTCAGGTAGGGGCTAATGTGAGCATGCAGTTCGACCTGTACAATGCACAGACGCTTTGAAAATGTGATTTCAAACAGCATCTGTGAACGTGGCACCTATACTTGTCCCTTCAGTTGTCGAAATTTTGCTATTTTGACACAAGTTTAAGCTTAAGATTAGGTTTAACCTCAATCTTTGAAGGAGAAATTATACAGGAAGCAAAAAAATTAAACAAAACCCCGGTAAACCAAAAATAGCCTTTTGATTTCACTCGTTTTATATAGTCAATATTTACGGTTGACTGAACGAATTACTGTTTGACAGCAGCCGTCATGACAGAAATTAGTGCATAATCAGCAGACCCAGACGTTTCGCTTATAAACAGTAAACAATGGCAAATTAAGCATCTAACATCGAACCGCTCTCAGACAGGTTAGTAAAAAATTTTACCCAAGCTAGGGAACACGAGACCTGTCAATTCGGGAGATATAAAAAACTACAATAGTCTTTGACTATAAATTTTAGATTAGCAATGAATAAAGTTGACTAAACTAGAACTGTGGTTAAAAATTGAACAAGCTTCTATAAAAGCTCACATTAAATTACACTACGAAACAATATATTGACGGGCACATAACAAAACACTAAAAATCACAATTTAGCTTGCTTCAAAGTATATGTATCATACTGATCAACCGTCAATATATAAGTCCAGAAAAAAGCTAGTTATCGAAAGCAATAAGTATAACACGAACTAAAATAATGTTTGAAAAATTTCTAATGCTGATAAACTGCAATAAATTAGAATTCCATTTGATCTCAATTCAGCTAATATACGTTGGAGGCAAAATGCTTCACAATCGCTTAACATATAAACCGAAATCTACGGCATGGCTTCAAAATATGTTATACACCAACTATCAATAATGAGTTTATAACAATGATAAAGTTTACCGAAACCATGAAACGTGCTTAAAGAATGTCTGTAAATGGATGAATGCTAATAATACAGCAAAATTAGTTTTTGATTTTACTTCAACTCCGTAGCGGATTTAGAAATATCCAAGTGGGGACACAGTGAATAATGGTTAAAAACCATACGAACGTACCGAACACAAAAAACACAATTTTTGTACTATGCGAATATTAATACAAAATTTTGTGTTTGATTTCTGTGGCCCTGTTGAAGCGTCATAGCCCAGATAAATTCCTTAAATCGAACGAGTGGTCCCAGTTGTATTTTTCAATAAATCAACCAATCTCTACCTTCGAGGCTAAAATGCTCCACAGTTCACAAACGCGTGTTTTGTAGCTGATAACTTTTACAGATTGTAATCAAGAATCTTGAGTTGATATCGCATAGGCATCGAAAACGAAGATTTCTTGGCTAACAAAGAGATTAATAAAAATGGAAATTACGATATTTTCATAACATAATTTTGGTTGTATTTAATATAAGTATAGAAAAATACGCTTCACTGTTGTGTGGGGGTGGGGTTGTTTTTGGGGGTGTGTAGGTGGCTGTGTCACACTTAAACCTATTTCAAACTAAAACTAAATATAAAATAAAACCCTATATTAAAACCACATCTTAAGGAAGTCCCTGGCTCCACCTAGTCTCTCTTAGAACTTAAGTTAGGCTTAGGCGTTGCCACAAGGCGTAAAAATTGGTAAAACTATGCTATGGCGGCTGTGTCCGCAACGTAAACTTACCTGGGCCCTGCGTGGCCATAGAACGTCGTTGATTAATTGTGCATAGTTTGTTGGCCTATTTTGCGGATAAGGACATAGCTAGGCTATGTCAGCACCAATATGGTGCTTTAGTAATGTGTGTGTCTCCGGCGTAATTGTTGTTGTTGTTGTGAAACCGGGTGTATGGCTCTGGACCTCAACCGCATCGCGGACACCCAATTGTGGGTGTCGGCAGAAATGCAAATGAGGTCGAGATGCCGAAATGGGTAGCCAGGACCGGAATCAGTCTTGATCTAGAGCTAGTGCGAACCGGTGGTATTGAATTTTCTAGTGGAAGTTGCGTTATACCTAGTTTTGCGTTGCGTTGGTGTACATTGATTGAAGGCGGAAGTTGTTGGAGTAAGTAAGACTTGAAATTGAATTCGGTTAAGTATAGTCACGGCGGCATAAGATGTGAAGGAAACTACGGAGTACAGGCTTAATCGGCATTGCGCAGGGCGCAGGATTTACCCAGTATCGGATACTGGTGTTATGTGTTAAAGGATTTGGGGATATTAAGGAAACCTGGGAAAAAGTAGTCTAATAAATCTAACGGGGTTAGATTTATTATTCTACAACGGCTTGGCCAAATCTAACGGGGTTAGATTGGTCGGAAATTTGGTGTAACTCTAACGGGGTTAGAGTACACGGTTTTACGGGGTGTAATTCTAACGGGGTTAGAATTGCACGGATTTTGGAAAACGGCAAAAGTATTGGGTACGGTAAAGCCAGTGGCTGGATTAAACCAGATTCAGACGTCGGCTTTAAGGATTCCGGCTCGGGTTGCCAGTTAAATTGCATAACCTGTAATTTGCTGGTATTAAATATTGAATATTCGGTGTCATACGGATTTCGGGTTGGGATTTAATAATAAACATTTACCGGCCGCGTTTACTAAATCAGAGCGATAAGCATACATCGAGGAAAGAACATAACAGGCGATACAGGGTACAGGTTTAAGTCAAAATCACGAACTTCTCACAGGCTGTTGGAAACTTTCCCCATATACTTAAAATTGAGCCTCAGGATTATGCTTACGCTTGAGGAGGAGGGTTTTGCGCAGTTTTCCTCCTTGAATGGAAAAGTATATTTTCACCCATTTTTTCTTAAATAGTTATTTGAAGGGCCCGGACGACACGTCGGCGTCAGAGCACGGGGTTAGGTCATGATGCGTACCTGACAATAGTTTCGCTCTATTTTGAACAACAATTAAATGCGATTCATTAAAGCAACTTCAGCAATTTGTTAATATAACTTGAGTAGGCAAATTTTTACATGGCGTGACCGCATCATTCTAGGACTCCAAACTATCTCGATGCATCACTGAATATAATTAGTTCAGTGTCTTTTTTTCATTCACTAACATTTCCGCTGTATTTATATTGTAACAACTGCATTGTAGCAGTTAATTGCTCACTACCACTAGTAGTTTTGCAAGTAATATATTATATTTTCGTTTCAAGTATGCGTCTTTTATTAAATCGCTATTACGGTAGTTCAGTAGTTGACTAAATATCCTCTTGGAATTCGTAATTTTAAAGCGAACATGAAACAAATTTTGTGAGAAACTAACACTCATTGGCTCGGCATTGAGGGAAGCAACGCTTTAACACACCTATTTTCTACGTGGCCCGTGGAAATAGGGGATTTAAGTTTTTATCCGCTATAATCTAAATGAAGAGCTAAAAACAAAACTACGTATTGATATTTTAGTACGTATTTTTCAGATTTCTGAGAGCCGTGCACGCCTGGTAACTTCGCCACACGCAGGCAGCCCCTGGTGATCTGGGAAATAATCGACTCGTCAGTTACCAGGTGGGGTGCCAGACCCCTTCGCGGTCGGTCGTTTGAGTTAGGCTCACACACGAGTGTCCCGTCCCTGGGTATTTTGCTTGTTGATCAAACCACTGTCATTTTACAGCCTGCCCTGCCGTGTCGTGTTAGGGGCGATACGTTCGATCCACCTAACCCACGGTAAAGATGCTTGATGTCAGTTACACTCAAACAAGCAACCGTAGGAATTGCTAAATTTTCAAAACAAGGTTTAACCAATGTTTAGATTAGGTAAGCTAAAATCTTTTTACAACCGTTTGATTCGTTTTGAAATGTGCTTACATACTTAGATACATAACATATTGTGTTCTTTAAAACTACATAGCACATATCTCAAATAAATAGACACATTCCCAGAAAACTAAACCTAAGCAAATGCTAATGTATCAATTCAAAGTTTATCAGTTAGGCTTTCGTTATTATAACGTATACGTACACACATTTTTGATTTGGCTTACATATAATTTAAGTATGCATCAAACCTGAGTAAAGCAAGTATCTGTTATTTGTCATTTTTGCTGTTTAGCTCAAATCACTAATTTCATTTTTAAATCTTAATAGGTTTGGTTGATGGTGCAACAGTTATTAGTTTTATACAGCTTACAACTTTCATGTAAAACTGTAATTGTTACGAAACCAAGATTCGTTGTGGCAAGTTGGAGACACATTTAAATTAGAACTTTAAAGCAATGTTCCACAGGGGATAGTTCCCAGCCCAGCATCTAGCCAGACTACCCCATCGCTATATGGGCCGCGCCTGGTAGCTGTGTAAACAGCCGCAGGCTGTGTAGTAGAAATATACTTTTACTACATAAGTAGCAAAAGTATACTCCAACTACACATGTTCGAAAGAACTATCGCCGTTTCTTCGGTGCGAATAGCCGCTGCCGATCGTTTTTCCTAACATACGGGTCAACATTTTCAGAACCCGTTGTTGGTTGTTGTTGTTGTTGTTGTTGTTGTTGTTGTTGTGGTTGTTGTTGCTGCTGCTGATGTTGTTGTTGTTGTTGCTGCTGCTGCATATGTTGTTTTCTCAGCAGCTCCAGCATGGCCACCGCAAACGTGCAAAATATTTTCATTATTCAGAAAAATTTTTCTCAGAAAATAAAACTAAAAATGATCATGATTTGATCGCTTAACAGAACAACCGAATACAGTGCATTTATAAGCAGGTATTTATATTAACCTTTAAAGTTCCTCGTTGTGCTATGCTAATGGTTAACAAATTAGCTCAATCATGTTATGAAATCAGTCAACACAAAATTTAGAAAATCTGGCAATACTAAAATCATAATTATTAATTAAATAATATAAATTTATAGTCCATAAAAATACAAGCAGTATGCACCTATGTTCCTGCTCAAACTTTTGCCTACGCTTCAACGTAGACCTTTTTGCGTTCAGCTATTTGAGCTGGAGTTTCACTCCCCAGCTTGCGTATATGGGCAAGCTTTCGCTTTAGCAAACAACGATTAAAGTTTGTTGGTAGGTTATTTATTTTTATTTGAGTCTGAAAAATTAACAACGTATACAGCTTTTGAAATTGCCCAACTAATATTACATGAATGATCCTCGTTTTTCATTTTCATCAAGTACACACATCATTAATTTGTAGTAGTCTTAGATCGCCAACTAGGTTCACTCAAACTTAGTTGATAAAGTAACTTGTAGGTTTATTGGGGTGTGAGCAACGGCATAACATGTTTACTCAAAGAACACCCTGCTTGGATATAATATGGTATTTGAAATATTTTTAAGTACAAAAACGTAAATTTTTGGTAAAATAGAGTAGTCTAACGAATGAAAAAAAGAAAAATAAAATCCCTGCCAGAAATTTAGCAGTCCATAACACTTCTGCACTGCTCAGCTTAAAATTGTAGAAATTAACACAAAATTAATACAAACGTACAAAAATTTCGAACTTTACAACTTATTAAAAAATCAAAGCTAAATAATAACGTGCTCTACACGTATATTATTTTGGTTATGCTGTTAAATACTATTCGTATTCTTTTCAGTGAAGCTACCTACCTAAACCAAAGTCATGAAAAACACACTCCAACAATTTTTTGTGGGTTAAGTCAGAAGTAAACGCACTCTGAAGGTGTAAACAAATTCAAAAATGTTCAAAACCACAAAAAGAACAAAACCTAACCTTAAGAGAGCGGTGTTGAAAGCCTAACTGATAAATATTTGATAAATTATACCTAAAAAGTAAAAGTGATAAGCTTAAAATTCAAAAACGCACGCTTGCTGATGCAAAAGCTCTAACACCAAAAACATATAAGCTTAGAAGGCATATGTTTTATATTGCAAGCAATTAATAACAAAACTGGCTACAAACAGGATCAACTGAATATTGCTGTAAACAGACTAACTATGTAAATACGTATTTGTATTTATTCTAATATTAAGAGATCATGATTTAGCTTAAAAGTTTCTAAATAATAACGTGCTCTTCACGTATATTATTTCGATACACATTAAATGCGGTTCGTATTCAGTTTAACGAAGCTACCTGAGCACAAAGTAAACGTTGATCTAAACAGGGCCGACCACGTAAATATGTATTTGTATTTATTCTAATGCTAAGAAAAGCATGATTTGCCAAGAAAAATTTGAGTACAAGTTAGTAGCTAAAACTCAAAATTTTTATAAATTTGTTAAAACCAATGAAATCTGTTTAAACTAATGTTTTGACAGAACTATTTTTATAGCATTAACCTTTTGTTAAACAATTCTAAATGTCCAATTTCTTTAAGTTATACTTACTTTTGTCAAGTTTGTCTCATTATTTCACCGAGTTCTCCAAAACTGTTATAATTTTTTTCTTTAGGTTTAACCAACATATACATTACAGTTTTGTCAGCTAAAATCACTTTAGCCGTGTGTATATATCTCTATTATTTCTTAAGTTATAAACGTTTGTAGCTCAAGAACTTAAGAGTCATTTTTAAGCAAAATCATGGTACTCACAAGCTTTTCTTTCAATTTTGGTGCACCACGCCACGCCACATTTTGCCTAGGTCCCTATACAAAGCAAAACTATTTAAGAGCATGCAAAACAAAAAAACAGTGAGTTACAAAAATGCGAGTCCAAATCAGCAACCATTTGACAAGGACTCACGTCGGCGTTCGAGTTGAGTGAGAAAAAAGCCGTCTATATAGCGGCTGGAAAGATGGTTAGAACGAACCTGCAAACGTTGACACATGGAGCGGCCAACCCAAAAAGGTGGAATCATTCGTTATCGTGAGTTCCACCGTGTCGTGGGTGAACGAGGAGATGGCACGCAAGGCCGCATCCTAGGTGTGGTGCTTCGTGGCAACGTAGCCATCACGGCTATAGTTTTTACCAATTGGTTCGAAGTCGAGCGCCGACACTAAGCGGTGGTGAACACTGCTTATCCCTACAGCCCTTTCAAGGGCTACTCTATTTTATGAAAAGATTCACCGGGTGGACCTTCTATGTTTCGAACTGCATGAAAACCAAGCGCGGAAGAGTGAAACGATCTATCTAAACCGGGTGGTTTTCCAATGGTTTATCAAGATCTCAAAATTATCTATCCAGTATGTAGATAATTTTTTGTTTGGTGGTACATACTTAGAAACACTCTGTGAAAGAAGCACAATTTAAACAGTGTCAGGCTAAACTATGTATGGGGGTTCAAACCAATCAAAATTATGGGTCATCCACGTAATACTGTCTACGCTACTGTAAAAAATTGTCCACACCCCTGGTTTCAAGGGCTGGACAAAACGACATTGTTCTTACGATGTTAAGACTTTACACAAGGTGTACCTAGCTAGATTGTTTTGGCAGTAGTCCCTTCGAAGGGACTAAGGACAAATTAGACACTGTCTGGACACAGTGTCTGACATCGGGACGTCCGAAAAAGAGCTTGTTGACAGTCCACAGCCCGTAACTAGGGCTTGTTTTAAAAACGTTGCAGTGTTCTAAAAATTTACTTTCTTAAAAATTAACTGCAACCAGCAATTTTTAAAAGAGGGGGCAGGAAGGTTTTTGCCGGTAAAAGATAACTTGTAAGAGAACGTCCCGCCCCATTCAAGCAGAGCAGGTTAGAATATAGTAACTCTGGTATACCAGAAAGTTAAACCCCGGTATCCCTGTCGAAAACAAACTTTGTCGTGACCGGTGAGGGGGGGCGGCGGCTGGGGTGTAAATATATAGCTCCGGAACCCTACACTGTTGTCCCCCAGGGGAGGACGGGCGAGTGGGAACCCTTTAACGTCGCACACCAAGCCCAACGGTAGTTGCACCCTTCTTTCGCCCGTGGTTGCGGCATACTCAATATTAAGCTCTACAATAGTCCCTTCAGACAGACTCTGTAAAACAGAGTCCCTTGAAACAGACTCTTTAGGTGACTAAACAGAGTCTGTTCTGACAGACTCGGGACAAAACAGTTGTCCTTCATATGACGCATCGACAGTGTAGCATGGGTATGGACGGCAATGTGACAAAGTATAGGCTGTTTAGAGGGTATGCGAGTTGTCCGGAAGGTCTATACAGGATATGGGTGACATTTGGACATGTCATTTAGTAACACTACAACTACAAAGTGAGGGGCTCGTAAGTGGGGACAATTTTTTACAGTAGCGTAGACAGTATAACGTGGATGACCCATTAGCAAACTTTTCACGCTTAATAAATATTTTCGGGTATAACAAGATGTATCATGCTGCTAGCAGCTCTGAAACCTTTATAAACCTGTAAAATCTTTAAAATTTCAATCAGTTTCGTAATCAATTTTTAAAACTAATAATTACAACAAGAGCATGGGAAATCAAACAAGTAGCACCATTTGCATGTCGTGCTGTGCGTCAGATGAAACAGATGATATAGCTCGATTGGTTGAAGAACATTATTTTATAGTTAATTTTGAGACTTCTGCTTACATTTTTATTTGTTATTTATTGCAGTGAAAGTTCTAAAACGTTGAGCTATATTAAAGTCATTTCATTGGTTGTTACCAAATTATCTAGAAGTTTCGGGCTATCTCAGCGACGCGTGAGAACCCTGCATTTTGATTGGTTGTTATCAAATTGAATTTTTAGAACCTTCTATGTCATCATAGTTACGTGAAGAGAATACTGCAATCTGATAGGTTATTCACTGCCAATTTTTAGAACATCCCATAGTTGCTTCATTCTGATTCGTTAATACAGAACCACAAAGCTTTTTAATACTAACACGTTTTAAGATACCAAGATTTATCAAGCTGCTAACAGCTCTGAAACCTATATAAACCCGCGAATTCTGGAAAACCTCAATCAGTTTCATTTTACCAAGTTACAATTTTAACGCTTATTAATTTGCAAACGCTCAAATAGAATGGCTTTCAAGTGTGGTTATTGTACTAGTTCGTATGCTCGAAGTGACAATTTGTATAGACATATGGAGTCGGCGCATAAAGATAAGCATTTTGAATGTGTAATATGCCACATAAGTTTTTCAAGAAAAGATAACTTGCAACGTCACATGAGAGGGCACCTTCTACCCCCTCGGTTAAGAGTTGGTAATGTCAGCGGACCACGGTTGCCACCACCAATATTTTCCGGCTAACCAGCAGCAACATCACACGATAACATAGGACAAGGTAGTAAACGACGTGCTGATGGTAGTGACATACAGCACTTGGTAAACAAAGAACGAGTAACCGATATTACAGGCATACCCTCGAACATAAGGAATAGCCCACAAGTGCGTTCGAGCGCAACACCTAAAGGACACACAATGCCACGGTGTTCAGAATTTTTTGACAAGGTTGGTTTTGTTAAACTTTCAAAATGGAAAAAGGCATTAAAAGGGTACTTGCAAAGTTATTATGCGGTACCTGAAATACACAGCAGACATTTCAATATTTTTTGCAGATGTTAAGGAACTTTTATTAAAATTGTTAAAACAACGAAAAGAGCTAGGTATTAAGATATGGATAAGCGTACATTGTACAATGAAAAAATTAGATGACACACAAACGACGTGTCATTTTAATTCAAAGTCACACGTTCAATATTACCGGGAACAAATTTATGCATTGAGCTAGATAGTACTTTGAGAGATGTTACCAAAAAATTTGATGATTTTCAAGCAATAGGATCAGGACGGGTTTTAGATAGTATAGGGCATGCAGACATACACATTAGTAGAAATGTGCCATTAAGAGGGTCAACATACAAACCCCTACCCCTGTAAATAATAAAGAAGCACGCAGCGCTTAACATTCAGAATAAGGATAATAAGTGTTTTTTGTGCAATAACACTTGGGAAGAACATGCAGAACGAGACTTGATATAAGCAATTCGAAAATGAATTAAATATGACCGGCATAGATTACCCGGTTAAGGTGTTAGATATAGCAAGTTTTGAAACAAACAACAAAATTGCTATAAACGTTTATGGGGTAGAGGGAAAAACAATATACCCCCTATATATTTCAAAAACCCAGTATCAACCCTACGTTCATTTATTATTGTATGAGGGTCATTATTGCCTGATACGAAGTTTAGATTCACTGCTCAATCGTCAACGAAAAAAGAAGGATAAACTGTATTTTTGCGAAAAATGTTTAGCCCCTTGTTATAGTAAAGATAAGCGTGAGGAACATATAAAATTATGTCGTAATGATGAAATATCGCGAGTAGATATACCTGATCCAAATTCAGTACTAAGTTTTAAAAATATGCACCGCATGCATAGGTATCCTTAAGTAATATATGCAGATTTTGAATACCTGCTTGAAAAAATACACATGTGACCCGTCCTCATTAAATTCATACATTAATCAACACCAAAGACGTACCCCATGTGGATACGGGTTCTAGAAACCTTTGCGTGTTGTAATGATAAAATATTAACCGGCGATGCGGTTACAAACCGCGGAGCCGATGCTGTTTCGAAATTTATAACCAAGGCTTTACCCGTATGAAAACATGGATTCATTTGATCGGTTTAATGAAACTTTATTACCGGATAAGACTAAATTTTATTCATCATTGACTGACTCGGATATTTCAAATGAAGATTATGGGCATGCTAAAGGGGTATGGAAAGGATTGCAAATTGCAGATTTAGGAGAGTACCATGATTTATATTTGAAAACTGATGTTTTACTTTTATGTGATGTTTTTGAACACTTTTGGTTATTTTGCTTCCAACATTATGGGTTAGACCCCGTACATTACATTACTTTACAAAGTTTTGCGTGGGATGCCTGCTTAAATTATACCAAGATTAAATTAGATTTAATTTCGGTTATTGACATGTATACCTTTGTTGAAAACGGTATACGTGGCGGTGTTTCAATGATCACACACCGTTATGCAAAGGCAAACAATAAATGTGTAGACGGGTATGATAGTAATAGAGATAATGAATATATTATGTACCTTGACAATAACAACCTGTATGGTCGGTCAATGGTACAAAAGCTGCCTTGCTGCAATTTTAAATGGCTCACACGTAAGCAGATAGAAGCAACTGATTGGTCAATTCTTAATGCCGAAGGTGATTTCGGCTATGTATTAGAAATTGATTTACACCACTTTGGCGAATTGCATGACCTGCATAATGATTGCCCGTTAGCCCCCGAAAAATTGAAAATTTCTAATGATATGCTTTTACAGTATTGTTTAAACGTAAAAGAAATTTAAATTGCTAAACAATGCAGTATTTGGAAAAACAATGGAAAATGTTCGTGGTTACGTAGGTATAAAATAAGTAACCGACGAACAGAAATTTGTAAAACTTGTAGCCAGCCCTGGATACCAAAGATCGCAAATTTTTAATGAAAACCTAGTTGCTGTTAATATGCAAAAAAACCGTTAGATTATGCAAACCGATATATGTCGGTTATACTGTATTAGATTTATAAAAACATTAATGTATCACTTTCATTATGATTATATCAAAAGCATGTATGGTGATAAATGTAAATTGTTGTTCACTGACACTGATTCATTATGTTATACTTTAAAAACTGAGGAGATTTATAATGATAGGAAATTGAATGAAGATAATTTCGATACTAGTGATTACCCACCTGACCACCCATTATTTCCAACTACAAACAAAAAGGTTTTGGGAAAAATGAAAGATGAAACTGCTGGACAACCCATTGATGAATTTGTTGGGCTTAGATCGAATATGTATAGTATAAAATGTGGGGATACTGAAAAGAAACGAGCAAAAGGTATTAAGAAATGTGTAGTGAAAAATGACATTTGTCATAAAAATTATGTAAATACTTTGTTTAAGCATACCAATCAAAGGCATTTAATGAAATATATAAGGTCAGAAAAACATATAATGCATACGATAAGTTAGAATAAAGTAGGTTTAAGTGCCTTTGATGATAAACGATACATTTTAAATGATGGTATTACTTCGTACGCTTATGGTCTATATTGTGTAAATGATATTGATTTTTTGGATTTATTAGATGAAATGAATAATGAATAAACGTATTTTGTATTGTTGTTTACAAATTGTATACTTATTTGTATGGAAGCAAAATTGAAGATATGTTTTTGATTGATGGAATGGTTCGATGACCAATGGAATGCTCCGGATACCACCCAAAAAATTTTGCACACACAGTCTCCCTACTGGAAAGTTTGACCATTTGTTTGATATAAAATATAAACACAGAGCCCTTTTGATAAATGCAATTGGTATTTATAAAAGGTAGTGTTAAATTGCCATATACAAGCTTTATTTATATGAAGGTGGCAATTTTTTAATTCATATACAATATTACTTTGGAAATAAGGAATCAAAGACCAACTTGGGTCAACTTGTAAACGTATATTCCGTGCACTTAAACTATGGTGGTGGAGCTTGTCAATAAAACCACATGTTAAAAAACCGAAAGAAGACATCATGATTGTACATTATAGCAATTTGTATGTTATCACCTTAACTTTATAATATATTGTTATTTATAATATAATTGTGCCTTTAAAATATAAAAAAAATGAAAAACACAAAACCTGCGGCTGTTTGCACAGCTACCAGGAGCGGCCCCTACGGCGATATGGTAGTTTGGCTGTATACTGGGCTGGGGATTATCCACCGTGGACAATTGCTTTAAAGTTCCAATTTAAATGTGTATCCAACTTGGCAAAAGGGATCTTACTTTCGTCAAATTACAGTTTTACATGAAAGTTGTAAGCTGTATCAAACTAATAACTGTTGCACCATCAACTAAACGTATTAAGATTTAAAAATGAAATTAATGATTTGAGCTAAACAGCAAAAATGACAAAAAACAGATACTTGTTTTACTCAGGTTTGATGCATACTTAAATTATATTTAAGCCAAATAAAAAATGTGTGTACGTATACGTTATAATAACGAAAGCCTAACTGATAAACTTTCAATTGATACATTAGCATTTGCTTAGGTTTAGTTTTCTGGGAATGTGTCTTTTTATTTGAGATATGCGCTATGTAGTTTTAAGGAACACAAAATGTTATGTATCTAAGTATCAAAGTATGTAAACATATTTCAAAACTAATCAAACGGTTGTAAAAAGATTTTAGCTTACCTAATCTAAACATTGGTTAAACCTTGTTTTGAAAATTTATCAATTCCTACGGTTGCTTGTTTGAGTGCCACTGACATCAAGCATCTTTACCGTTGGTCAACAAGCAAAATACCAATTGAAGGGACACTCGTGTGTGAGCCTAACGCAAACGGCCGACCGCAAAGGGATCTGGCACTCCGTCTGGTAACTGACGATGTCGACCATCTCCCACATCACCAGGGGCTGCCTGCGTGTGGCGAAGTTACCAGGCGTGCATGGTTATTAAAAGGCTGAAAAAATACGTACTAAAATATCAATACGTAGTTTTGTATTTAGCTCTTTTCATTTAGATTATAGCGGATAAAAAACCTAAATCCCCCTATTTCCACGGGCCACGTAGAAATTAGGTGTCTCGAAGCGTTGTTTCCCTCAATACCTAGCCAAAGAGTGTTAGTTTCTCACAAAATTCGCTTCGTGTTCGCTTTCAAATTACGAATTCCAAGAAGATATTTAGTCAACTACTCAACTACCGTGACAGCGATTTAATTATAGACGCATACTTGAAACGAAAATATAATATATTACTTGCAAAACTACTAGTGGTAGTGAGCAATTAACTACTACAATGCAGTTGTTATAATATAAATACAGTGAAAAATGTTAGGGAATGAAAGAAAAAGATACTAAACTGTTTATATTCAGTGATGCATCGAGATATTTTGGAGTCCTAGAAAGATGCGGTCTCGCCATGTAAAAATTTGCCTACTCAAGTTATATTAACAAATTGCTGAAATTGCATTAATGAATCGCATTTAATTGTTGTTCAAAACAGAGCTCCGTCTGGTAACTGACGATGTCGACCATCTCCCACATCACCAGGGGCTGCCTGCGTGTGGCGAAGTTACCAGGCGTGCACGGTTCTTAGAAAGCTGAAAAAATACGTACTAAAATATCAATACGTAGTTTTGTTTTTAGCTCTTTACATTTAGATTATAGCGGATAAAAAAATTAAATCCCCCTATTTCCACGGGCCACGTAGAAATTAGGTGTCTCGAAGCGTTGTTTCCCTCAATACCTAGCCAAAGAGTGTTAGTTTCTCACAAAATTCGCTTCGTGTTCGCTTTCAAATTACGAATTCCAAGAAGATATTTAGTCAACTACTCAACTACCGGGACAGCGATTTAATTATAGACGCATACTTGGAACGAAAATATAATATATTAATTGCAAAACTACTAGTGGTAGTGAGCAATTAACTATTACAATGCAGTTGTTACAATATAAATACAGTGAAAAATGTTAGGGAATGAAAGAAAAAGATACTAAACTGTTTATACTCAGTGATGCATCGAGATATTTTGGAGTCCTAGAAAGATGCGGTCTCGCCATGTAAAAATTTGCCTACTCAAGTTATATTAACAAATTGCTGAAATTGCATTAATGAATCGCATTTAATTGTTGTTCAAAACAGAGCTCCGTCTGGTAACTGACGATGTCGACCATCTCCCACATCACCAGGGGCTGCCTGCGTGTGGCGAAGTTACCAGGCGTGCACGGTTCTTAGAAAGCTGAAAAAATACGTACTAAAATATCAATACGTAGTTTTGTTTTTAGCTCTTTACATTTAGATTATAGCGGATAAAAAAATTAAATCCCCCTATTTCCACGGGCCACGTAGAAATTAGGTGTCTCGAAGCGTTGTTTCCCTCAATACCTAGCCAAAGAGTGTTAGTTTCTCACAAAATTCGCTTCGTGTTCGCTTTCAAATTACGAATTCCAAGAAGATATTTAGTCAACTACTCAACTACCGTGACAGCGATTTAATTATAGACGCATACTTGAAACGAAAATATAATATATTACTTGCAAAACTACTAGTGGTAGTGAGCAATTAACTACTACAATGCAGTTGTTACAATATAAATACAGTGAAAAATGTTAGGGAATGAAAGAAAAAGATACTAAACTGTTTATATTCAGTGATGCATCGAGATATTTTGGAGTCCTAGAAAGATGCGGTCTCGCCATGTAAAAATTTGCCTACTCAAGTTATATTAACAAATTGCTGAAATTGCATTAATGAATCGCATTTAATTGTTGTTCAAAACAGAGCTCCGTCTGGTAACTGACGATGTCGACCATCTCCCACATCACCAGGGGCTGCCTGCGTGTGGCGAAGTTACCAGGCGTGCACGGTTCTTAGAAAGCTGAAAAAATACGTACTAAAATATCAATACGTAGTTTTGTTTTTAGCTCTTTACATTTAGATTATAGCGGATAAAAAAATTAAATCCCCCTATTTCCACGGGCCACGTAGAAATTAGGTGTCTCGAAGCGTTGTTTCCCTCAATACCTAGCCAAAGAGTGTTAGTTTCTCACAAAATTCGCTTCGTGTTCGCTTTCAAATTACGAATTCCAAGAAGATATTTAGTCAACTACTCAACTACCGTGACAGCGATTTAATTATAGACGCATACTTGGAACGAAAATATAATATATTACTTGCAAAACTACTAGTGGTAGTGAGCAATTAACTATTACAATGCAGTTGTTACAATATAAATACAGTGAAAAATGTTAGGGAATGAAAGAAAAAGATACTACACTGTTTATATTCAGTGATGCATCGAGATATTTTGGAGTCCTAGAAAGATGCGGTCTCGCCATGTAAAAATTTGCCTACTCAAGTTATATTAACAAATTGCTGAAATTGCATTAATGAATCGCATTTAATTGTTGTTCAAAACAGAGCTCCGTCTGGTAACTGACGATGTCGACCATCTCCCACATCACCAGGGGCTGCCTGCGTGTGGCGAAGTTACCAGGCGTGCACGGTTCTTAGAAAGCTGAAAAAATTCGTACTAAAATATCAATACGTAGTTTTGTTTTTAGCTCTTTACATTTAGATTATAGCGGATAAAAAAATTAAATCCCCCTATTTCCACGGGCCACGTAGAAATTAGGTGTCTCGAAGCGTTGTTTCCCTCAATACCTAGCCAAAGAGTGTTAGTTTCTCACAAAATTCGTTTCGTGTTCGCTTTAAAATTACGAATTCCAAGAGGATATTTAGTCAACTACTGAACTACCGTGATAGCGATTTAATAAAAGACACATACTTGAAACGAAAATATAATATATTACTTGCAAAACTACTAGTGGTTGCGAGCAATTAACTACTACAATGCAGTTGTTACAATATAAATACAGTGAAAAATGTTAGTGAATGAAAGAAAAAGATACTAAACTGTTTATATTCAGTGATGCATCGAGATATTTTGGAGTCCC
This sequence comes from Enoplolaimus lenunculus, assembly GCA_030248215.1. Lineage (NCBI taxonomy): Eukaryota > Metazoa > Nematoda > Enoplea > Enoplida > Thoracostomopsidae > Enoplolaimus > Enoplolaimus lenunculus. The sequence continues at coordinate 87,874 of JASANG010001984.1, read as the reverse complement.
AGAAAGATGCGGTCTCAGCATGTTAAAATTTGCCTACTCAAGTTATATTAACAAATTGCTGAAATTGCTTTAATGAATCGTATTTAATTGTTGTTCAAAACAGAGCGAAACTATTATCAGATACGGATCTTGACCTAACCCCCAGCTCTGAAGCCGACGTGTCGTCCGGGCCCCCCAAATAACTATTTAAGAAAAAAATGAGTGAAAATATGCTTTTCTATTAAAGGAGGAGGACTGCCCAAATCTCTCTTCCTCCTCCTCATCCTCCTCCACCTCCTCCGCTCTACGGAGGAGGGAGGAGGAGGAAGAGGGGGTAAAACCCGCCTGTTTACAGTACTTTTAGACTTCTGCTTAAGCTTAGTTAAAATTTTACAAAACGTAAACCTAAGTCTGAATCTAGTTAAAGCCTGTGGTGGAAGTGTGAAAGAACCTCCACTATAGTACAGGGTACAACCGCGAAGTCTGCCTTCGGTTCTGGCTCCGGTGGAACTTTTGTCGGAGGTTCTGACAATTTTGTTAGTGATATTTTATAAATATTTATAGAAGTAGCGTGCTTCAGTACGCTGTTGTGTAACTCTGATGCAATTTCCGGAGTTTTATTTGCTAGGATTTTATAAGATATACCTAAACCTATTCCTGACTATACTATATAGATGATAATAATATAGCTAAAATTAGCGAATTAAAAATCATTTTAGTTGCATAATTTTACCTTACTTCCGACTTCCGACTGCAGCAAAATTTTTCTACCTACGAGTTCGGTTCCGGGAATTTTAGTTCCGGTTTTACCTTGCATAGCTGGATCGGTAAACATTGATTTCGCTAGTGGAGTCCGAATTTAAATTCGACCAGGAAGCTCAGTGCAAACATGACAGAATCACCGGCGCTTGTAGACAAGGGGAAACATAGATGGTATATATCAACACTCAACATTTCTTCAGATACAAGAAAAAGCACATACAGCTGGTTTTAGAGCAATCTTCTAGATCCTACAGGTAAATAATATATGATATAAAAAGCAATACAAGGAAGTTACATTTTTGAAAGTAAATAATATCGGTTTAGGCCTAAGCCCGCATGACCAGACCGAACAACTAAATTTCAATTTGGTGGTCGTATGACAAAATTTCCACAAATATGAAACAAGACGAATTCAGTAAAATTAGTATATAAGATATATCATCAAGAAGGCGATATTACTCACTTACATTTCGATCGGCGATCGAACTAAAAGTAACTTTTTAAACTAAAGTATTTTGTTTCTTTCCTCAACACTTTGATGCACCAAACTCCATTCAATGCCAACCTGATACCCGCTAAATTTTTGCTTAGTCGAGTTAAAATATGGTTACGTTATACTCAGTAATGAAAGTAGCGACTGTTGTATTTGTGTTGTGCTTTGCCAAATGTGAGCCCAATTTCTGACTTTATACCCATAAAGATATTCTTTAACATTTAGATCGTTGAGATGACAAATGGGTTTTTCAATGTGCCTTGAACAATAGCAACAAATGAGAGAGGATATAGATTTTTAGGCCATTCCAGTACCAAACGCGTGTTCGAATCGATATAGTTTACTTTCTACTCAGTGCAGGAAATAATTCACGCAACAAAAGTTCTATGCCTTGGGCGTAGCATCAAAGGAAAAATGCACCGATATCAGCTTAATTTTGTAAAAAATTTTGTACATAACGTTTTAGCTACAGGGTAAACGATAACAATTGTTGTACCACGGATCATATAGTGAAGAGTCGTGCTACAACGAACCGTGTCTTTACGCCAAAACTGTTCGGCACACTTGAGGCACGGTTACCGCACGCCCCAGCATGTCTTAACCAAGCCGGAGTGGGGTGCTTACCTGGAAGATGGCGACGTCGGACTCCTGGGTAAAGTATACCGCCTGCAGGAAATTTTGGGAGGAGAGCGCAGGCAATTGAAAAACAATAGTAAAAGTTGAGTAGCAGCTAATTTGAGTGTTTTAGTCCTGGCGCAATCCCTAACGAGCTTTGCTGGCTTGGCCGGTGGCGATGCCAATGTTCATTAAAATCAAAATTTTGGAAATTTGAGGTCTTAATCTAAAATAGTGGGTTCAGGCGCAAATGTCGTTAGGCCTTTGATATAAGTTAGTTCAATACTGATAACGCGTTTTTAGAAATATTTGACTGATAATAGTGAGGTTTGAACTTCCTGAGGTTGTTTACAAATTTGAGAACCATTGAGTTCACGCTACGCGGAAAATGTATTTTATAGACGTGTTAGTTTCGTCGATAGTTGAATTGAGCTCTATTACGAGTGATTGTCGCTTTTCAGTTCGGTTTAGAGGAATCGACGCGGGTATTCTTAGGAGTTGAGTTCTGAAAACAATGAATTTCTGTGTTACGTTATTATTTGATATTGAATAAAGGATTTCCCGCTGGTGAATGTTGTTTTGGCTCCCTTTTGAAAGAAAGTTGGCGGTTTCAAGTTAGTTAGCATTTTTGTTCTTTCGTTGTATTTTAGTTTTTGGTCTAAATTGAGCAAAAGAATTCTAACAGTCGAATGAGGTTATAACACGGTTGCCTGACTTTATTTAACAAATGATGTTTGAATGGAGTTTGGTCTGAAATGCAGTTACCGGAGAAATTATGATACCATTTGGTATTTGAGATGATCTTTGTGTTTTAGGGTAGGGATCGCAATCGCGTCGATGGGCCGGTAATTTTAAAGTAAAATCAATGGATTTTAATGGCATATTCATACCGCAAAATTTTTCTTCATTTCCTTGCGTATGGTTAGAGTCCGGTCCAGTTCAGCTCGACTGTACCGGGTTTTAAACCAATTGCGTTCAGGTCTAACAACAAAAATAATACAAACATAAGTATTATTGTCTTTAGTAATACAACGGCTTTGCTTTGGTCATTAATTGAAATTGCAACCAAAACCATCAACAAATAACAACCAGAAAAGATGCATCAAAAATTCATTCTAAAAGCCGAGCTAAATTCCAGAGCACAAGACTCCTCCACAAACTAAATTTCCCGTGTCTCCCAAGACAGTCGCACTATTGAATCCACTGGCACCGGACTTCACCCCATCTACACCAGAAGCCGGCCGGTGGGCAGCTGACCGACCGGCTCGTGACGATGCAGACGCTCGGAAAGCCGAGCACGACAAAGCAGTGGCCCAAGTAAAAAGTTGTGTCAGTTAAGAAATTGGGTCCTAGGCGTTTAGGCTATAGGTTCACGGTTTTTTCTACGTACAAACAAGATTAACGCACTCCATGCATAATAAATGTGAAATTCACTTAATAAACCATAGGTGTTCATTTTTTATAAAGAATCTAAAGCCCGCAATTGTTCAGGAGATTTTTTCCTTATTTGTGTTTCAGTCAGGACCGGAGATGTTGTTTTTCTTCCCTCGTTATTTGTTGTTATTAGCATGCCAATCCCCACAGTTCGAGTCTGTTTTTGTTCAATCTGACTTGGAACATTTCAGGTCCGGACTGAATGGACTTAAGTCAGATTTTGATGTTACCGGACTCGTGTACTGTAGTTACCCGAATAAGAGGGGGGACTGATATTTATTTGGCGTCTTCAGATGGTACCCCCTTGTTATTCGGTTACGGACTGTTATTTATTTTTAACCCGCCCTCCGCCATCCTTCGTTACTGATATATTCAGTAGTGCAACTATCCGATGAATTAAACGTTTTTTGCCTTGCATCAAAAGCTTGAGCGATAACTCAAGGTTATATTTTGGATTGTTACTTTCAAAACTTAAGTACGCTTTAAGTTTCGAACTCAGCTTTATTTGGTCCTGGAGTCATTTATGCGCTATAATTTGGGATAGTGGCAAAAACTTTAGTCCAAGGTAACCAACCTTACAGATATTTTTGTAATATAACTGCTATTTTCGTGGAGCAGGTGAGGGAACGGTTTCTGTGTAGCCTTATGAAGTGAATAGAAAAAATTATACCGGGACGGGTCGATTACATAACCTATATTATTGTAAAATAGCATCAAACCTAGTTTACAGCTGAAGAAAAACGGACCTTCTCAAAAATGTGATCGCCAGAATATTGCAATTAATTTTGAAAATGTCATTAATCACAGTGTGGAAACATTTCAATATAGCCTTATGCACCAGGAAACTTCTGAGTTCAATTAAGCCACATGATACCACCTGCAGTAAATTGTGCTAAAATCACCTGTGTTAAACACAAAAATTACTCTGTACCAATACTACTTAGCCAAAGGCTCCGGCTCCTGCAGAAAATGAATTTGAGGCACCGGTAGTATTTCAAACAAAAACAGAGCATAAAGCCAAATTTTTAGCGCTTTGAAAGCTATTGCTAAAATCAGCAAATTCAACGCTAAAATGTTTCACAATGATGCAGAGATTACGAAATTTAGTGCAAGCTAACCATGTCACTGTGAGAGTACTGGAACATATTTCGTATAGTTCGTAAACGTTCATCAGGATCGTATATGCAAGAACAGGGATATATCATCTTTGAAATTTATGAAAAAAGGAGGAAAATAGTGTTATATATGCTTTGGAATAATACGCGGTATCCATAGTACAATCAATTTACTTAACTTTGACATGTGGTTTAATACCTAACCTCCCGAAATGAAATTTTAGCTACGGTCCTAGACTAAGCCCACCTATATATTTTGGTCAAAACACAACCGTTCACAATCAACCTTAGTATTTGCAAAACCATATAAACGAGTTGCATTAAAAAAACTCAGGCATCACAGCGACTTAACAATATGCCAAAATGAGCAAATAGCGGTAAATTGTAACAAGTAAACGTTTAATCACTCACGAAATACTGCCATTAGACAATAGCGAAATCATGAAACTTTTACGGTTGTGTAGCGTGTTCATCGGCTATAGGAAAAGACCGATAACTATTCGCGTGCACGTCATTACACAAGCTTAGAGAATTTTGCGCGACCTGTACAAGTCAGGTGCAAATTTGTCATAGGCAGCGAAATTTTCTTGCCAACCTAGTACTGCATGTACAAGGAGCTAAATTTTTTTTACCGAATATAAACAATTTGCCGCACAGCCGACAAATCGTCAGGTCGAAAACGTTTCGGATTACCAGTTGTCAGACGACGAGTTGCCGGGCGACAAATTGTCGTGATATATTCTTTAAAACACAAATATATATAGACATGCGAAAATTGCGATATGTTGTGTGCAATCAAATACCGGTAAGTGAAAACTTTTCCATCTAAACCTTTTCTGTATGAGAATTTTCTATTTCATCTGACTTATTTTCTAGCTAGATGCGAACCCCGGTCTTCACTACAGATTAGATTCAGTTTGCCAAATACTACCTAACGCCTGCTCAATCAACCAGTGTTTCTTCTGCTCCTTAAACAAAGCAGCACCTTGTCAAACGTTAAAAATATGCAACATCTGAGCTTTTAGTTTTTAAACACCAAATTTCCGGTTTAATGGAAGAAAAAACAAAAACAGTCCGGCAGCGATATTCTTATACTATCAATAATAGTTTGCTTATGCTGAAATCCATACAGCACTACCCCAAATTAGTTCACATATGTGCTCGTCATTTCCTTTCTATTAATAAGTATCGGCTTTTTCTAATTTGAAACTAAATTTTTAAATGCAAAATAGCACAATCAGCAGCATCGTGCACCAACACCAGAAAATGTTATTTTTCAAGAAAACGAAGTATATAGCGCAAAGCAGGACTCGAACTCTTGTGTAAAATTGTTTCTGTAAAAAGGGTTATAGCAGGGTGCAATCGGAGGTGAAAAATATCGGAGACGGAGGTCAAAAAATTTGCAGAAGCCGGAGGTGAAGCTGAAGGTGACGCGAAATTATAGAAATGTTTAAATTGCTAATAAGCAAATAAATGTACTTAAAGGTGTGGTTGAATTATTTAGGTAATTCTACGCTTATTTTTTGCAAAGTTTTGGCAATTTATGCGTCAAAATCGTACAAATAACTAAAAAGAGACGCATCAAACCTCTAAATTACGTAAAACTATGCAAAATTTCACAACAGAAATTGTCAGAACCTCTGACAGAAATTCTACCGGAGCCGAAGGTCGATTTTCTACAGGAGTCAGACCTCTGGTTGTACACTGGTTTACTGGTATTTATAGCATAAGTAAAGATGATAAGAAACCCAGAGGTAACTTTTAAGCCCACCTTTATGCGGGATTTACGTAAACCAGGGCAGGCGTGTTACGGTTTGTCCCATGTTGATTCGACATCAACGTAAAAATTTGTGCTCTTATGTTGGGTTATAACAGACAAAACTAGAATGTCATACTATCATAACTTTCTTCAATTATGTTAGCTTACCGCATATGAATATTGCAATAAAACAGTGAATAAGACACTTTTTTAATTTGATAAAATGTGGAAACATGTTACCGCTACTGTAAAACTGACAAAACGTGTTCCAGCTTTCCACTGATAATGTGAACACTGGGAAAAGCATCATTGCCAGAAACAAGGACGTAAAACATTGAAACTGATCTTATCGACAAACAGTAATACTCTTGAATTAAAACATTTTATACTACGGTTTCTGCGCCATTACCTCTTGTACAACACGCTACACGCTCGATGAAGGCTAACAGCTCATTTTACTTATATACTTCATATGAACTGATACTCAAATTTTCAGGAAGTTGCATAAATGATAATGAACAAGCAATATTATCACGGCCTAAGCTAACTTCACAGTGTAATGAAATACTAATCAAATAATCAAATTAACCGTCTTAAGACCAAGCTGAGAGGATTGGTTTAAATTATTTAATTTTGTAGTCAGTTCCCGATTTTCTCTCATTTGTCACTAAACACTCCAATGCAATCCGATACGTTTGCTTGGCCCGTGGCGGGATTACCTCTATAGTCGCATGTTAGGGGCGAATTATTGTTTTAAAGAACTATAAGAGTAAGTTTAAGCCTTAGATTAATTTTCTGCTTATGTTAAATACAATAGAAAGTAGGTTGTTTGGATGTTTCTATTGCATTAATTATTTATTCTTTATGTTAATCACCAACATACAATCTGTAATCGTGATACTTCCCCACAAAAATTCGTTGTGCATAATGCGGGGTTTACGTTATAACTGGGGCAGCCTGGAACACGTTTTGTCCCAATGACTATAGCTGGTAACATTTTGTCTGACCGTTTATCCGCTATGAGATTCAAAAAATTTGAATTGTCTGCTATCCTGATGTGACATCTACTGTTTGTACTGCAATATCATATGATATTCCAAATATTGTCTACTAGTATCATATGATATATTTGAAAATGTCTGCAAAGTTGTGGTAAACTAGCTTGATTGTCCTGTAGAATGTCATATGATACTAAAATTTCAAATCTGATTTATTTGTACTTAGGAATATATTTTCGGAAGAAACTTAGCGAGAAACAGAAACGTAGAAGCTAATTCAACTTGCGAAATCATTTAACGCTGCATTATCCGACTTTTTACTGTTTTATTTAGCGTGCACAAATTCCATTGTCCTGTATAAATATCATATATTTAGTAGAATTTTGGAATATCATATGACATTCGCATAAATGTCCCGCAGCATCATATGACAAATGGTTATTTGTATACGATGATCGCTTAACCTCAGTGATTTGTAAGCCAATGTCATATGACATTCACATTTTGTCTACATAACCGCTATTCGGATCACAAAATTATATGTTGACGTCGAATCAACTTGGACAAAACGTGTTCCAAGCTGCCCCAGTTATAACGTGAACGCCGCATAAAGCACAAATTTTCAATAGCTACGAAATAAAACAGTGAGTATCAAGTATACATTTTAACAAAACGACGAACATTAAACACTCCAAAATCGTAAAGTTGGCGACCAGATCTTCTTACCCGGCTACGGAAGTCACAACAAGAACGCTTCAAATTGTTACGCTCACATCAAGTACGAATTTTAAATCCCGTTTCCTTATAGAAGTGTGATGAATAAACAAGGTATTAATGGTTTGGTGCTGAGTATTTCATTTCTCACCACCGGAACCAGTGTAAAACGACCAAAAAATTAAAAAAACATAACTTTAAAAGCTTATGAAATTTGACATAAACGCAAAACATCACATTACTAAGCTTTGAACCATCACGCTGCCTCTCAGCTACAGATAAAATCCAGGATAAAATTTTCAATATTAAATTTTAACAAATGAACCAGCCAGTTTATTTCCTTCAGCAATTGAAACTTACGTGTGTTTACAAACAGGATTTTTTCTCCGATTTGCGTGGCAATGCAGGTTCAATCAGCAGACGAGAACTTCTACAATCAACAACATCGAGATTGGTAGACGGCGGTGTAGTGGACGGCGGTGTACAGCAATCCCGCTGGCTTGAGTCTAATGGTGATACGAAAATTCTCAGTATGATCAGACAGCAATACCCAAATTTAAGCGCTACCGCTCATACTAACTACCATTCCGAAATGATTTCAAAAAGTTGCATGATTTATTTGAATCGCATATGATACTACAATCGCCCATCGTACAACTCCACGGCTTCAATCCAGCTCGTCATAATTTAGTTCATCGTGAGCAGCATCAAGCCTAAGCGCATCATCAACATTTCCTTCATCAGCCAATAAAACATCTGCAGTTGCAATCCCTGGGGCATCGGATCTAACCATTTCGGCGTCACCCGCTAGCGGTGAATCTGCTGTTGTTTCCGCAGTGATATCTTTACCGAGTTGATCCATTTCTGTGCTGCCGTTATTGTCGACTTTGTTACTGGTGGATTCAGCAGAATCATCGATAACCTCTTGCTTCACATCTACACCAATTTTAGTCGGATTAGGTACATCGTTTCCATCAGAGCTTGATTGAACCCCGTTTGTTGCAGGTTCGGGCTGTGCTAAACCAGCTTCCAAACGATCCACAATTTCTTGTTTAACCGAAGTTTCTTTCTTTGCTTCACCAATTGGTCTAAAACGTTATACCTCACGTAAGAAACATAGGATATTCATGGAAAACTTGAAGGACGTCATCTTTGTCATTCTGTAAACTGTATTCAGGTTAATGCAAAAGTATCTATCTCGAAATCGCATCTTACGCATTTCGACTTTAGAACAAAATTACGTAGCAAGTTAACACACATATTCTCGTTTTACATGAATAATTGCAATGTTACGTCATTCACAAAGAAGCTATTTATAATCTTACACCAGATTTGCATTTGATTTGTTTCCACCGCCGTCAACTAAAGTCCTGTTTGTGACACCGCCTTCTCCTTGTGTCGACGGTCGTTGCTGTTCAATTGCGTCAAGATCTTTTGTGAGCCTCTCACGACGGTTCACAATTAAATCTGAAAACGATATATAGCATCAACTATGCTTTGGGCAAAGCATGGATCTAGAGAAGTGCGTATAAAATTATTTCCAGGTCCATAGATTTATGAATATGCGTACTTGTCAACGTCATACAGCTTCAACTTGTATACAAAAAATTTACGTTCGTAACCGGCAAAAACAGTCAGTTTATTTTGCTGTTATATTTTACTAAATCGAAATAAATAAAAGTTAAATTTATTGTCGTTTTTATGACATGAAGTGATAGTACCAAACAGAAACTGGGTTTCCAAACATCAACTAAACATATTCAAACCGTTACATTAATGTGCACACATTTGAAATACCTTGCAACCGTTTAACAGATTTCTTTTGCAGTTCAATTGTGCGCATGGTGTGTTTAGCCGGCAGATAAAATATAGGAGGCTTGGCTTTTGTTTGGATAAAATTTTGCAATTTCTTCATATGATCTTCCCAGTCTTCGACCTAAAGGCACAACACTAAGGCCCATGTTACTTCAAGGGGCGTCCAGGTTTCTGATGGGTCCATAAAAGAGTAGGTTTACTTTCTAGATCACATTTTTGCTTAGGTTTAGGCTTAGGTTTAGGAACACATTTTCGCAACGCTTAGGCTTAGGACTGCGCTTAATCTACTTTTACGCCCCTTAAAGTAACATTGGCCATAAAATACATAAGGAACATTAAATAACAAAAAGTCCAGTCAAGTTTAGTATGTAAAATTTCTTTTAAATAGTTTTCGTAACATGTCAATGAAATGTTTTGCGGTCAAACTACAATTATAAAACGAGGTGGGACGCTGTCCTTACTGAAAATAATCGCTGGCTTTTGTAGCTATCGCCGCAATACATTATATACGCTGCTGAGAAATTATAGAGCTTACCATTTCAACCATATTCAATTTGCGTGCAATGCGCCTAATTTCAAATTGTTTTTCTCGACGTTGTACCATCAACTGCCTGCGCTCATCGTCTAAGCGCATTTGTTCCTCACGCTTGACACGCTCGAGTTTATCGTCTAATTCTTTCTTCTTTTCTTCCTAAAGTATAACACTAAGTAAGCTAAAGTTTACTCTGCACAAAGCTGAAACTTTACTCTCTAAAATAGGCGAAAATAAATGTAGTCCGAATACAATATGACCAGAGTCAAAGACTTGCAACATGCTAAGAGTAAACTGGACAAAAATCAAGATTCACCTGCTGCTTATATCTTTGTTCATCCGACTGAAATTTTTGCAACGTTCCAAGCAAATTAGCAAACATCCGCCTGTTCCTGAAAAATACAGCGTAAATATGTCATAGTAGTGCATCGCAGTTATCGAATGACGTTTTGCTTATAACAAAAAACTACAGATATTTTCTAACATGGCAGCCTTGAAGAAAATAACCGTTGGTATTCATTCTGACGTGCTACAACTCGCTTTGTAGCTTATACAAAAACATTTACGACATTTCGTATGAGGCTGATGTTTTCGGTTTAACATTTTCAGGTTCGATCATATTTGCTGAAATTCTGAATGCGAACTTTTCCTCCATAATATTATTACGGCTTTAAACCCACGTAGTAAACTTGATACCTTTGTTTCGAGTCAGTTTTTTCACTACTTTCTATCTCTTGAATTGCTTCTTTCCGGCTTTTTAATTCTTTTGGCGCAACTGTTACACTAGACTGCAGAACTGGTTCCTAGTAACATTTTACAAAATACGTATAAAGTATAAACATTTAAGAATGTAGCTCTCCCCCTAAAATCGGCAATACTTATACAGCAGAAAATGAATAAAAAATAGCTGCAATACAAATGTTCATTTACACCAAAAAATTTGTGTGTAATAACCCGAAGTACAGATGTTTTAAACACTAAATAGACTTGTTACACTACCAATGTTTTTGAAAACAAAACAAATCATCTCAAGCTTTCCACGAAAAATTTAATAACCAATTGAGTTGGTTTCATGCTTGATCAGTTTTACGCCAAAAGTTCTGATTATCATATGTCAATAATTATTCAGAATTTTCCTTACACTATCAAACGGTTGAGGAACGAAGCCGTCGTCTTCATCAAGATTGCCCGCTCCAAGTCGCAGTCTGAATCCATCAAAATAAAAAATAAAAACGAGCAAAATCACCCTTTTAAGCGACGATTTTTGCGCGCGTTTGCGAAATTGTAGGATTGGGTTTATAACAGAATATTACGTATAACTATTAACTAGGGTGCGAGAGACCGGATATTCGGCTCCGGCAAACAATCGACATCCGGCTCCGGTATTTTAACTTGCCGGATGTTTTTAGAAGTCAAATAATTGAAACCATATTTTGTAATTATGCTTACTGCCGTAAAACTGCATGACTACTTATTTGTACATTTTTTCTGTCATACTTTTGTTGTAATTGTTTAAATGTACCCGTGTACGTTCACATTCTTTAATGGGTTACAATATCGCCCATAATCTGATAAAGATGACCACTGTTACTTTAGCGTATTACTATTCCTAAGCCTAAACCTGAACTTGAGCGTAAAAGTAAGTCTAAAACTAAGCAGCAAAAATAATAGCCGTTATCCTAAGTCACATCTATTTTGTAGTACCTGAGAAAACTGGATGCCCTTATAAAGCAATATGACCCAAATCTATACATCTTGTAAGTTGCAACTGAACGCAACGCTACAAAAACATATACTATAGGAATAGGGTCGCTGTTAAAGCGTTAAAAATACGTCGGTATGAGATGTTAAGCTTTGTCACGTAAATTCTTTGAATACTTTAGACAACGGAAGGAACAAATGATAGCTACGCTCTCATACTTGAATGTCATTCAGTATTAAATGTGAAATAATTAGCCGGCTACGGCCGGATATTAAATTAATCGGCCCGGCATCTTTGGTATCCGGTCGAAGCCAGATAATTACCAATAAAAATAAACATAAGAAATATAAGAAATGCCTCAGCATACATCGATTTAAGTGCCAATCGGAAAAAATTAATTTGGTATTTGTTACGTCGAAAAGTGTCGGCGATAATTCTAATTTCTAACATACCGGGAATCCACTGGTGGTGGACCAAGCCTATTTTTTATACGTTTTCGATCATCATCTGGATAAAGGCCACCATCTTCGCTAAAACAAAAACAACACAAAGTTAATAATAATCGCATGAAATGTAATACCGTTACTTCCATAATGCAAGATAAACTATCCAGTTTGTCTTTAGACAAAGCACACCAATTATGCTAAGTAAATTCCAGTTTTACAGGTACAGTATACCTGAGTTTGCACATAACATTTCTCCAAGGTTTTTATCAATGGAGACGCATGCTTTTATCACTTGTGGAAAGCTATAGAACGCCCCTCAATAACTATTCTTAAAAACACACGGAGCTAGAACAGGAAAAATTCTGCTCGGATATATATTTGTATATGCACGTTTCAAAACATAATTTATTCAATAAGCTTAGCTCGGCTACTAACCTGGGAGCCACAGCTTCAAATTTTCGCTTCAAACCCGTAATCCTAGTATCTTCAACATCAGCTCTGTATAATAGTAGAAATATCCACAATGAAAAAGTACAATTTCAGTTGAATTCGGCTCGTGTAGAATAAAACGGCATCAAACCACATTGAAACATGGCTTAGTAGCGAAATTTCAAGTTAAATGACAATAATGGGGACCTATAACACTGAAGTAATTTCGTTCACAATCAACTCACAGCGAAGCTTCGAAACCTTGATACGCGTACGTAGCAATAATTAAAGCTTTTGACCTACACAAATGTATTCCAATCTTCACAAACTATTTTTACCTTGCTTGCTGAAAAATACGTCCGCCACCGCCCATCCATGGCCCACCTCCGCGCAAACCTCTGCCACGGCCACGAAAACTAAAAATAACAGAGAGTATAATAATAATATTCATCTAAATTATGTGACACCTAGCGGTTATGAGAGCTAACGGCTGTATTTTCCGATGTCTTTTGCGAACGTTTTTACTCAAAATGTACAAACAATGAAATAAATCTATATACTCAACACATGTGAATGAGGTCTGCCTGCTATACATAGCTTATAGCCCGATCAGATAATTTGGCCAGCATTGAACTTATATCGCAGGTTGTGCAGATACATCTTACAATTACTATTTGATCTAGCCCTCCTAAGCCAGGGCGGCCTCACTGCTATCTGCTCAAACATCAGATTGGCCTACGATAAATACATAAAACGTTGTGTAGCGCAACAAAAACTTAGGTCCCATAGCAGGACATAAGCGATTTTTACAGAAAACGATGCACAATAACCGCGGTATTTGATTTTCACATCAAAATTGTACACACCGTACAAATCAAATCTCACTTCAAAATTTCCGCAGCAGTTCGTCCGGTTAAATTCTTAATGTTATCATCTATATCCCTCAAATTGTGCTTCGCTCGTTCCAATTCTGTCGCAATGTTTGCAACGCGTGGTATATCGTCCATATCTGGAGAATTTTCAGCACGACTGCAGATGCTAACGAAGTATTTTGTTTTAAAGACAAACTACTTTTTAGAAAGAAGAAACTAATTATAATGAAGCCAGGGTGCAACCGACGTTTTTACCATTTCGTTTGTGGGTGCTTTGTAAACTGTTACTAGGAATACTACGCAAAATTTTTTCACTTATGTTTTGTGTATTTCTGCCTTTCACGTCACCAATTTAACAGACGCAATCCGGGAAATATGTGTAGTTGCAAAACTTCAAATACATGCAGTCCATGCCGTGCCTAGGGTGCGCAGGGTGCCCGCGGCTTCGCAGGCTCAATTTTTCAGGTTTTTTACCAAATTTTTCAAGTCTTTCAAGTTTTTTTAACAAAATTTTATTTAGGTTCTTGTAGGCGTCCCAACATTAAAAGTGGACCCCCTTTTTGAAAATCCTGACTAAGCATCAAGGGCGTGGCGGTACGCTTGTCGAGCATGGCGGACTGAATTCATTATCTCAGGAGTAATGGCGACATTTAACAGACCACCGGCATTATGAAACACGTCGTAAACAAGCCGCTGGGCAATTAAAGAATCTTCGGTCAGATTTTCAACGACGGCGACGTTTCCGTGAGACATAATCAACACTAGTTTTATGACAGACCACAACTCGTCATGTTCTTCCAACTTGGAAAAAATACCCACATTAAAGTCATCCAATCGATCGTTGGCATTTTAAAAAATCAGGTTTTACTTCGTCATTTTTCAGGTTTTTCCATTTTTATAACTAAGGGCTTCGAAAAATCCGGTTTTTTTCAGGTGTTGTAGTAAAAATCAGGTTTTTTCAGGTCGCGGACACCCTAAGTGCGTACAAACACCCCTAAAGTCAAAACTAGGGCCCCTAAAGTCAATAACCCTCTTCTCCAGCAGGGATGGCCGGTGTCGGTCAAAAAACTGAGAACGAGACCCAACCTACCGAGACCCAGACTTTTGGTGTCTCGGTCAATTTTTAACCGTTATATACCGAAAATAAAACGATTTTTAACAAAAGTTATGAATATTTTTATCTGGTCTGAATATGTTTCACTCAACAAAACTAAGAAATCGCCGCCAAACTTCAAGTGTTATTGTTATCTTATTTTTCACTTGGCTACTGTCATCAAACCTTTCGAACTGGCTCAAAACAAATCCAACTGTCTCACAACAACCTCGGTACAATCCCTAATTCAAAGCTAGTGTTTTTGTTTCGCGGCAAACCGAATAGACTGGAGAATTTTTAACATAGCGTGTTCACTATGAATGCAGATGACCCATAATTTTTTACACGATGCCTTACATGTTTTAAACGCAGAATGCAACTATTTGTGCTTTGTCACAATAAAATTAGTGTTTTGGGTTTAATCTTATAAATACAGTTTGGGGTAGCCAGAGGGGTCATTTTGTTTCTCAAATCGCTGTGTAACCATTTACGTAGCAATGTCCTACAATGTTTCGCTGTTTATGTTGGTAGGCGAAATGCGCAAGCAGTCCGGGCCAAAGCTGCGATACAAGGAAAATTTTTGTGATCTTCAACTGAATCCAAAAGTTCTTCGAATTTTGCATATGGAGACTTCTTACACTTGGGGGCAAGCAGTTAAAAAAATCGTTTTCGCGTAGTTACACATGTTGAAACCCGCAAAATTCAGTAGTTCAAAAAACTTTGACTATGAAATGCAGCATCAGTATATAGAAATTTCGTTGACATTGTTAAGGCACAAATTATGCCCAGTATAAATTGCCGTTCAAAATTTAGATTCATAAAACTTACATTGCCTGAAACGTTTTTAAATTAAGAAATCATTCAACATTGATAAGCTTTCCCTTCTTTCGATACCTGGTAGACACTGGACTAATAGCTATGTAAATCTTGTACCAAGCACTAATATATAGGCTTGGGTGTAAATTTTCAGATGTGGGTAGCGCCAATCCCGTGTGCTAATAGGTCTCATGGTTGTTAACCCGTAAACAGTGAGCTGTGAATCTCAACGCAGTGTAAAGATTTAGTTTCCACTGCTTCAGTGTCATTTTCAAGATCCACAATATCGCCATATATTAACTGCAAATCAGTGGTATATGCATTTGAGAATATCTACCTCAGCCGCTCTAACGTAGCTTTAAGCCATTTATTAGCAGAGGGACGAAGAAATATTCATTGAACGATTCCTGAAATATATTCAACTAGCTCGTAACATTCTCAACGAATTCCGAAACGAACACTCGCTAATTTTTGCGCTTCGCGAGAATCACCCAAACTCATTGTGTTGTTTCCCAGGTCTCGAAGTACTAGATCACGTCATACCTAAAGGCAGTGGCGGATTTGAGCACTATGCGGTGGGGAAGGGTACTTTTTGTGCTTCAGAATTTTGCAATTTCTCGGGACCTACGCCCCACTTTCACCTCCAGTGCGAAACCTCAGGCGTGAAAACCACCGCCGGACTCTAACACTAATAAAATACCAAGTTTACAATGCTTTGATGCAAACAGTTACTGAGTGATTCTTAATGAAATGTAAAAACTTAAGTTAGATTTTATTTATATATACTTATTTTTAATTTCGCGTCATTTATGCATTTGGACTACCTCAATTTTTTGGCGAAGCATTATACGACACTATCTTATAGATGCAAGTCTAGGGCGACAGGCACACGTCCACACCTCAGCGCCTGGAAATGGTTTTTTTACTGCGCATCGTTTCCCGCCTGCTGTAGCTTGGCACATTTTGTCACTTCTGCGGTGTTCGAACGAAGGTGTGCTTTTGTAAAAAGAATAACACTCAAAAACGCGAGATTGTGATGTTCGAATACTTAAAAAGTGTTTAATGAACTTTCTTAAAGCTGGATCATCAGCTTAAACTGAGAGTCTTTTACTAAACATTTCCGCGTTTTCAGTAAATTCACCTGTTAGAATGTTATTTTGTAAAAACACTGCTTGTTTTTGTCATGAAAATTATGAGCTTTCTCGTTCTCATTGTTCATATTTTCGAACTTATTGAAATTTTTAGGAACATGGAGAAATTTTCAATTTTAACTATGTTTGCATTGTTAGATTGTGTAAATAAATAACGGGTTAACAATACTTAATTGATATACGCTGAACTTAGCGAATTAAACATTATTTAACTGCCCGCACAATGCTACCATAGCCAACCTCAGATTAGGTAAACGATGATACTCACAAAACGGAAGAAAATTTTAGTCATTACTATTTGTGAGTATATGCGGTGTAGCTTGTGTATGTGCAGAGTGTGTAATGTTAAAACACATGAATACTCGTGCACATGTACCACCAGAGGAAATTAGGAAATTAGGATATAGGCCACGTGGTGTAATGGGTAGCGCGCTTGACTCGCGAGCGAGAGGTCCGAGGTTCGATTCCCAGCGTGGCCATATCTTTAGGAGAAATTAAGGGGAAGACCAATTATATTCGCAGTACTTTGGGGAAAGGGGTCGTCCGGACCGTGCAGTTCTGACGTGAAGGTCCCACCGAGATGGGCGCTGTAAAATTGCAGGCTCATGGGTTCGGAGAAGTTTGGATTCGCGGTCCGGGGCGACCGCCTAATGAAGGGGGAATGTACGCGGCTTGTGTATGTGCAGCGTGTGTAATGTTAAGACATATACATTCTCGTGCACATATACCACCAGAGGAAATTAGGATATCGGCCGCGTGGTGTAATGGGTAGCGCGCTTGACTTGGGAGCGAGAGGTCCGAGGTTCGATTCCCGGCGTGGCCATATCTTTCGAAGAAATTAAGAGGAAAATCATCCATATTCACAGTACTTCGAGGAACTGAGTCGTACCGACCGTGCAGTTCTGACATGGAGGTGCCACCGAGACGGGCACTGTAAATTGCAGGCTCATGGATTCGGAGAAGTTTGGATTCGCGGTCCGGGGCGACCGCCTAAAGAAGGGGGAATGTACTCGGCTTGTGTATGTGCAGCGTGTGTAATGTTAAGACATACATTCTCGTGCACATATACCACCAAAGGAAATAGGATATCGGCCGCGTGGTGTAATGGGTAGCGCGCTTGACTCGAACATCGGCCGCGTGGTGTAATGGGTAGCGCGCTTGACTCGTGAGCGAGAAGTCGGAGGTTCGAGTCCCGGCGTGGCCATATATTTCGGAGAAATTGTGGGGCAAACTATATTCGCAGTACTTTGGGGAAAGTGGTCGTCCCGACCGTGCAGTTCTGACACTATTAATGTAACTGGTACTTTACATGCCTGATACAGCGGTGAGATAAATAATTTGAAAAAACCAAATGCCGGAATGCCGCGAAATCATGTGAAATATACCCTATTCATTACCGAAACTGGATTGCGCAAAACACCGGATTTTGATACTGAAATCGAAATGCTGGTTGCACCCAAAATGCACTAAAATGCACCATTACGCAACTGGAATTTTAATTGCAGTAAGAACATGCGGCATTTTACTGTTCGTTTTCGGCATAAGTCTGGTATTTCTTCACCGGATTTTCAAATATTGTCGGTGTTGAGATTTCGAGTTTCAAAAACAAGTTAACTCGTTTGACTCATATTTTATTTTGGAAGTATCAGTAAAAAAGCATGAAGCGGCTCATTAGGTGCCACATTTCCATGGATTGTGTGTGGACTCCTCCATCGCCAGAAATTTTTGTATCCGACCCAAGGTGTGACCTCGGAATGTATTTTGTGCCGGGCTGTAACCTCATTCTTTTTCAACCCGTGCCTACGTCACTGGCCTATAAAAAGCTTCTGACAGAAATTCAAGAGAGTGGTAACAAAAGAGGTATGGAGGTTCACCTTCCCCTTTAGTTCGCGCATTCGAAGATAGCCTTACCCTTATGCTTGAAATAAACGTTGTTAGTATCCATATCCAGTTTAATAATAAAGTGTCAAAAATATCTCCACGCTTCATGCGATTTAATACAGCTAAATTTAAACATCGAGTTAAGTTTCGCAAGGCTCCAGAGCACTCATACTGTTAACGGTAATGAATATATATATACTGAGGTTTGGGCTCGAAACATTCACGTTTTAAATTTGTACAATACATCGTACCGAGAAGAAGTCGCTCCCTCCAACAATGTTGTATAAAAGCCAATAAACCCATTTTACTCCTAACCGGCCGCCACTACACTGCAAACTTCAAAAAGTTGGCTAATCAACAAAACTTGCAAGTTTAGTTTAATGATAGTAAAATTAACTCACTCTGCGTTGAGTTGATTATCGCTCTGAATTGAGTTGATTCCGGTTTAGTATTCTAATTTGGCTGCCGAAATCTTATTTCCAACAAAACATAAAAGTAACAATGGGAAATACATAGACCATCATGTACGAATACCGCACAAAAATTATAAATGATGAAAGACAATACTATAGTGCTCACCGAAACTTTATTTCTGCAGTAAAGGAACCGGAGCCATAGGTGTTAGAACATTCGGAGCTGCAGTGACCCGAATAACATAAGGCTGATATTTATATGGCCTCTCCAGTGGGCACCCCCCGTTATTCGGTTACGGACTGTTATTCATTTTTAACCCACGCTCCGCCACCCTTCGTCACTGATATATATCCGGTATAATGCAACTAACCGTTGAATTAAACGTTTATTTGTGTTGCGTCAATAGTTTGAGCGATCGTGCTAGGTTATACTTAGCATGTACTTTCAAAATTTAAGTACGCCTCAAAGATTCGAACTCAATTTTGTTTGGTTCTGGAGTCATTGATGCACTACAATTAGGAATAACTGACCTTCATGCAATCTGATTAGGATTTAGGGACTTTATCCACTTACTGGCTCTTATTAGGGATGCGGACTCCTATTGATTGGGACTCAAAATGGGGACCCCCTCTTATTACCCCACACCTCTTATTCGGGTCACTACAGTATATATAATATATATGATATTGCAACTATCCGAATTGAATAAACGTTTATTTGCCTTGTATCAAAAGCTTGAGCGATAATGCAAGGTTATGCTTACAATGTACTTTCGAACTTAGTATGCTTCAAAATTTCGAACTCAACTTTATTTGGCCCTGGAGTCATTTATGCACATTAATTAAAAATTGACATGGACTCTAATTAGGATTTAGGGACTCTATCACGTACCGACTCTTATTAGGGACACGGACTCCTATTGATTGCGCCTAAAAATGGGGACCACTTTTATTACCCCTCCTTCTTTTATTCGGGTCACTGCAGTATATAGATGAACGGTGATGAGCTTGCTAACAAAAAACTTAACAATATAATTTACCCGGCTTTGCGACTTTTATATCATCAATTACGCTGCATATAAAAGTTGTAAGGCAAAAGCTTACGGATCACACCCTTGTCTTTATACTGAAATGGTTTGTTAATCAGCTGTTACAAAGTATGTTATAGCGTTCATTCAGTGCAAATATCAGAACAGATGGCACCAAACGAATAACCGTTTGCTGCCCAAGCGCAAAAATCTTTCTGCTGCCGTTCTTTAAAAATTGCTTTGCAGTAGTTTGAAATAGCAACCGAGGATTCATTGTTGTTACTGTTGTTTGATGGTTGACCTCTGAACTTCGGATTCCATTTCCTATTGTCGCCGCTGTAATCTGCAATGTATTTCCAAATCTTAAAATATTCTAGTATAACCTATTATAAGATTATAACAGTTCTTGCTATAGTTTTGAACCAGTGAATGAAAAGCGTTCAAATTTAATACCAAATCAATATCGCATTAGGTTTGTCGTACTTTTCGGTTGATGGCCTGAACGTCGAATTGAAATATTCGAATTGCTTACATTCTAATCGGATACACACATTCTTATATTATTCATATATTTCTCTTAATTTGGACAGAAGATAGCACAAATTAGTCAAGTTGTAACCGGAATTACCAAGTACCGGTAATAGAACCAGAAATTAAAAGTAGAAAATGCCGGATTTTGTACCAGTGTCACTAAAACTTTTGCCATTCATGAAAATATGCCCCCGGGCAAATTTTCGTATAAAAATGTGCCCTTCGGGCAAAGTTTCATATGAAACTTGTCATTTTTTATTTATCATTCGCTATTTCGTTATATTTCTACTGTTGGGCTTTTACAATTTGTATTGGAAGGAGAGGGAGTCAATTTTAGTATGGTGTGAAAATTTCCAATTTCGTAGTTATGCGTCTACATGCATAGTTGGTGTGAAATAACATTGCTGGACATTTTATTTTATGTCAAACCATTACGCCTTTGTCTCTTTAACGAGTTGTCATATTTAATATGTGATTTGTAATTTTATTATTTAAGTTAAAATCAAATCGACTACTGTAAGTATAATAGAGTGTACAAGTGAATTTCGCATTTGAAAGCAGCTGTTTTGAATTTTAGCTGAATACTTGAATAGGTATTGTTGGCGAGCTGAACTATTAAAGAACATGTCATTGACTTGAATGGTTTCTTAGACAAGACCCAAGCATCGTGCTCAACTTTGCATATAAACCACAACGTATATATATACAACGGCATAGTGGAACAACTTAAAGAAAACTTAAAGTAGGGTTAAGATATTAAAATTTTGAAAAATGACACATGTCATCTTCACCTTATAGAATTTTCACCGGCAGAAATGAAATTTTTCATAAAGAACGATGTATTTGAACTGGTGGAACAAGTGTGATGAGTGTAAAATAACTTTTGTGAGAGCATAGATTTTCGCTGAAGGCGAAGCGCAACGTTTTCGTGTTTGCGGCATTGCATTGAGCGCATATTAACAATACTTGACTGGCCAGAAGACATTTATTACCATCAATCCAGCCACATTTTTGTAATCGCCGGTACATGCTGTCTTTGTTTCTTGATACTTCGTTAATGAATTCTTTCCATGCTATATTTGCGTCAACAGTACAGTTTTTCAGACACATTTCCGCTTTGGTATATATCTGCAGAAGATGGTGTAAAGGAAGAAGAAAACATATATCCTATGTCAATTCACGCTGGTTTGTTTTAAACCAGTTAACTCAAAGGTTAAAGTTGTCGTTTTCTAATGAAACAGATGTGCCATTTATAAGTAGGACACTGTAATCGCCGAAATCAAACACGACCAGGGTACAACCGAAGGTGTGCCTCCGGCTACGGCAGAAAACCACTTCCAGCTCTGGATCCGGTAGAATTTTGCCGGCGATTCTGCCAATTTCGGTAGTGAAATTTCGCACAATTTTACTATATTTATCTGTTTGGAGCGTTTCAGTTTACGTTTTTGCACTATTTTGGTGACAGAATTGGCGATATGTAAAAGAATAAGCGCAAACCAAACGATTTAACAACTCATCACAAATATTTGCTCAATCATACAGATTAAACACTTTATCTGCCTAATATTGCACATTACTTCCGGTTCCGGCAAGTTTTCTTGACCTCCGGCTCTAGTGTTTTTACTTCCGGTAGCACCGTAACCACGACATTATTTTGCTAACTGCATAACCTTCTTGATTTCGACAAAACAAACAAATACTTATTCTGCTAAAACGATGTCGATTACATTTATAATTCTTAAAAATTTTAAAAATTTAAAATGAAAAAATTCAAACTTTAACCCTTTCACTCATACAGTATACTATAAGTAACTAAATACAATAATGTACAAGCAATACACACACTGTGAGCAGTGTTTAACATTATGCGCAGTGTTAAATCTTCACAAGACGTGAGAGCCTCCTCGAGCTCGAGTGTCAAACTCCTATAGCTCAGTGGTCATCATACGCCTCCCACCCGTGAGACTGGGGTTCGAATCTCACCTTCAAATTACATCTCATGTGTAATTGCAAATATTCATGTGAGAAAGGGTTAACGCGTTAGTTTATTTACCTCACTGCATATGGAAGTGTCGAGGAGGCCGGCGCTAGGTCGAGCACCAGCCATTAGCAGGCCAGGACTAGGTACGTATAAATGGAGCCGTCGAGCTGTGGCCAGATGACAGTCAGTGAGACAGATGTTTGTTTCGTTGATATTTGTAGTATTGCTGTCAAAACCTAAATTCATATGTAGCCAGTATTATTTAGCTTCGTAGTTTTAAAATTGTAACGATATTTGACGCAACTATCACGCGTCAGATTGAACAAAACAGCATGTAAATAATAATGATATTAAATTCTTAACAGCCAACCAGATGTCAAACTATTAAATCTGCACATAAGACGATTTTAATTTTCAGCGATAACTACAATCATGAGAGTTTCCTACAAGTAGCTCGATCACAAACTAATTTTTCATCTGAAGTCTCGTTTGGTAAAATATGTTAATATCGGAGTGGTCTACTGGTATGTTCAAGTCTGTCAGCTTACCAGGGGTGCGTATATAAGGACGAGGCCTCGGATTTTTCCGGTTCAGCGCATTTCCGATCCGTTGCAAATTTTCAGGTCGCAACGAAAGAGGCCTTGGATCGGAATCTGGAAACATATCTGGTGTCGGATGAACGGTACCCGTAGGAAACCTTATGGAAGACAGCAACGACGACGATCCACCGAATGGACGAATTGGCATCGGTTGTACAACTGATGGCCGAATTCGTGGTCTGAAAATCCTTGGACGAAAAGATAGATGGGACAGCGATGTTCGCCTCACATCTGCCGGAATTCGCAATGTCTTGAAATTGAATTGAAGAGTTTGTCGAATAAGTCTTTTATTAGTTTGTAAAGATCCTTGCATGGCGGTTCCTTAAAACAAACGACTTCGTTTGCACCAACAGTATTGGCACGTATTTTTGGTAGGCATATAAAAAAGCCTGAGATGTCGTCAAATATACCATCGGATATTAAATTGTGCTAAAAATAAAACCCACAGCAGAGCGCGCCATTTTTAAAGCAGGTTGAAAAATTAAAAGACCTTCAAGTTGGATTTTTACATATCTCAGAGGTGTTCTAAGGCATTTTTTGGGAAATTTCTTAGGGAATGCACGTCCTTTGCCGCCGTTTTAGCTACAGACTGACCCATGCTAAATTTATTTAACATTGTTTATGCTTTACAAATTTAAAAAACATTTTGTATTTATCTTTGTGTCACTAGACAGTTTCGCCCGGTGTACATCAGAGTATTGTGGAATTTTTGGATTATCCGTTGTTTTTGATGCGATCAAACACATGTGTGATCATGAAAAGTTTGCTGCACAGTATTACTTTAGCGACAATGTTTCAAGAACACAACAGACTCAACACTACAACATGACTGACAAATCAGTCGATTGCTTGTATAATGTGTTTGGTGCATAGAAGAGAATCATCCAGAGATATCTGGTACCTAAGTCTATATGAATGAACTATTGGTAGGTGAAAATATAGAAAACATGGTGCTAAAGGGAATAAATATTTCCAATATGTTGGGAAAGGCCTATTTTGATGGTTTTATAGGCCTGTAATGGTGGAAGAAAAAATACCGGTGGGTTTGGTTATTTTATATAAAAAAAAAAGTTTTATTTTGTTATAAATTTTAATATACTTTGAATAATCATGAGAATACATAGATAAAAATAATTCACGAACCGATCTAATGTGGATTTTCTATTACTCATCATATGATCCACAACCGATCGACACGATGATGCGTCATGCAAGAAATTCATAACTTGTCACAAATTCTACCCTTAACACATTGACACTGATAGAATGTCAATGGATATGAATCTAATTGCAGTTGTGCTCGAAGCGAAATTAGGACGGGTGTGGTCAAGTGTCGTACATACAGTTCAATCATCGTCGTTGAAGGATCAAACTTGCAGAATGTTATTTTTCTGTTATAATTAAACTTTTAACTACGATCTGTTATGGAATCTACAAGAAAGTTTACGCAGCATTTTCCTATGTGATTTTGCAGGTACAGGCAAACAATTGCAAGTGGTTGACAACCAAATTGGGTTGCTATGGTATACACTTGTGAAGCAGTTTTATGTCTTGCTAGCTGAGTACATCAGTTCTTGTAGTAGTTTTCAGCATTTTATTGAACTTTTTCAAGACGACTAACGGGTTGTGTTTTATTTTTTAATATAGATATATTTTTTGTGTTTTAAGAGGAGAAAAGGGGAGGAGGTGGAGGGGGCCTGGAAAAGGGGATAGTTGGGGGCGTGGTGCGGTGATCGGAACCAACGGGGCCTTGCTACCCCCGGGGTCGGGGGTAGAGTAAGTTTGGGGAGTCGTTCAACCATTACTTATAGTCTCCTGCTTCACTAACTGTAGGCCACACGGAGGATAGTTAGAGGGGAGGCTCCAAATAGGCAAATATTGTCCAAATCCGACAATTTTCGGGCCCACACCGGCAGGAGAGACATAG
The DNA here is from genome assembly GCA_030248215.1 of Enoplolaimus lenunculus. NCBI lineage: Eukaryota > Metazoa > Nematoda > Enoplea > Enoplida > Thoracostomopsidae > Enoplolaimus > Enoplolaimus lenunculus. Next base: position 62,789 of record JASANG010001984.1, on the reverse strand, counting down.
AATAGTCTTAGTGTTTCAAGAAAAACTCAATTCAGGTTTCTAATATCAAAATACTGAAACTTAATTGCGAACAAACAAAACTGTTCACTTTGTTTGATTGGCGGTGATCCATCTCTATTGCTTTTATTGTCGCTAACCTGATTTGTATTTTATTCTTGAAGTTGCTCGCTAATTACACTCAATCATAATGTTTGAACAGCATGCAAAATGACATTTTATGGTTTAGCATTTAAATCTAATTAACGAATATAAAAATGAAGCCACTTGAATTAACTGTCTATTAAATCAAAATACAACTTTCTACGACACGAGCTATGATTCTTAGGTCTGGCGTAGTTTATCTATAGAACAAGCCCTTCTCAATTTTAAGAATACTATTGCAATTAAATACAATCGTAATATTTCAAATAATTCAATTTCTCAAATTCACAATTTCCCGAATATATCGCAAGGTCTCTTGGTCGTAGTAGGCTTGGGCTTAGGCTTTTCAGTTAGTTTTTAAGGCATGGTTGTTGGCCAGAAAAAATACAGGAAAAATGGATTTTTCCATTTTTCTCCGAGGGGGCTGGAAAAAATGGAAGAAATGGAAAATATTAAACGATTCTTAAATATAATTTGCACATAAATATAGTATAAAATGACGTTTTTAGATGACATTTAACTAATTTACATGCAACTCATTAACAGAGACCGCATGTATATGCCTACCTGGACATATTATATGTCCGAAAAGAGCGAAAATTTCAGTGTATGAATATAAAAATGGATTTCAGAATTAAAGCTTTGCCACGAGATTCGTGATAAAACCACATATGCATCTTGTCCGGTTCATTCACCAGGTTTCGTCGAAAGTGGGGCCAAAGTTAGGGCGCTCAAAATTGTTAGCTTGTCGTTAACGTATGATTTAATACAAGAATACATCTAGCTCCAACCTCGCTTTGCTCGCAAGATTGTAGCAATTGAGAAAAACCCAAAACGTCTTGGGATTTAATATATACTTACAAAAACAAGTCTGACTTGTTTAGTTTGCTCCACTTATGAGTTTCTTTTGTTCCATGACCTCACGCGATCATTTCACGCCCAAACTCAAATTTTTCAAAAATTCGAATTTTTTATGCCCCAAATTCCCCCATGGGGCCCAAATTTTTTGTCGAAAATTTAGACAAATTATATATCATTGACACAGGTTGTGGAGTTAAGACGAATATTGCTAAATGTTCCCCAATCAGACGTCTGGCTAACGAGTTATTGTCAAATACCTAAACTGGACTCAGCTCTCCAAAGTTCGTCAAAAAATGATATATAATTTGTCCAAGTTATCGAAAAAAATGTTTGAGGCTTACGCTAAGCTAGCTCTTAAGTTTAGATTTAGGAATATGTTTATACTGATGTTACCGTCCTGTTCTATACATTGTCCCCAAACTCTAACAATTCCAATTTTCAAAAATTTAGACAAAAAATGTAACACCTAAAATAGCAACTTTCCAGGTAAATCTTAGTTTCCCAAAATCACAATTTTCCATAGCTTGAGCGAAAAACATAACGCTCACTATTCTATAACTTTCCTGTAAAAATTGCACTTTCTCAAATTAGCAGCTTCCAATTTCGCAAAATCCGAGTGAAAGGGGTAGAGTAGAAAATTGAATACCCAAAATTCCCAAAGTTCCAAAACGGGATTTAAATAGTTAGCATCAAAAATGCCAATTTCCGGAATACGACTCTTATTTTCCAAAATCTCAAGGGCAAAATGATAAGTGAAAAATCCTCGGGCGACAAAAGCAGCTCCCTAAGTCCCAGTTTAAAAATCCATACCGTACAAAGTACAAGTCAACGATCAAACATCAAATTTTCTGCGTGCAATAAAATTTCACGAAATCCCAATTTAACGAGTAAAATCCTAATTCCCAAAATTCTGTAGGACGTTGGAACTTATTCGTTATTGCTGCAAGGATCTGCTCTGTACATGGCTGCTTATTGTTATATTGAGTATGATCCAGACATTGACAAAACATGTTTGGCGGCATTAATTTTTGCAGTCATTGCTTTCTGAGTAAGATTGTACCTGCACTTGCTTTGAGACCACAACTACGTAAAACAGCATCTGCTCCAGAATCTTGCTCAAAGAACGATGCCCAAGCCTGTGTCCCGTTTTCGCATTTCAAAATGCAGCTGCGCATATTGGAATACGCCTGAAAATATAGGTATGAAACAAATATCAGCTAATTCTGATATTGGAGCGAGGTTATTCGATGCGTGCCAAAATACTTGGAGGCTCTAAAATTTGATTTGTTTATGCTCACCATAAAACGAGTTTTCAAGCTTTTTAGAGTGCGTTTGTCAACAAATCTGTTAGCTTGCCGAATTTTCAAACTCACGCAGTATCACATTGCAGGCAAGATTTTGCAGTTGAAAATTTACGCTTTAACAACAATTAAATAAATATTTAAATCTCAACGAAATTTTACAGTTTTAGCAATCGTTTCAAAAATACAGAACTGTTCTTGCGTTTATAAAAAAGCGTAAATATTGGTGCAGAAATGGCGTTTTGTTATATGCTGAAAGGCATTTAAATAATAGTGTTGTGATACTCATACGATTCATTTAAGTTTTGTCGTATACCACAATCCATTTTAAAAGGTGCAGTATGAAACGCGAACAGTGTTTAAAATAGCGGTTTATTTTTTTTACACGATTCCATAGTTGCTAATATGACATTCAATTTTAGCTTAAACTTTAAACTGTAACCACAGCTCATGTTGTGTATACGCAAAACTTGCATCACACGTCTGTCTAAATTGTGCCAAAGCTTGGTCAGGAGGCAACGGTTGATTTGGTGGTTCGTTTGGAAGAAACTTTTGCATTTCTTGGCCCATATTTTGCTGGCATTGTGCTGCACAGAAATACCCTGACTGCTGATTATTGGCGCCTAAAAAACTCGTTTCCACTATTAAACTTTATAGATTTTACTAACTGTATACATCGTTGTACTCTAAAATTTGTCCATACTTTGCTGGATTGTGCATAGTGTTACCATAATACAAAATTTACGAAAAACTGCTGTAACGTTGTTCTTCGCCAAAATAGCACTTTTCAAATTAGCCAAATATTTAGCAGTTTCAAGATTACAATATGATACTGAATTGCTACGATACAAGCAACGATCCTGACAACTCACATATTAAGCGTGCACTGAATATTGACGAGACATATTTGACAGCATATTTTTGTCGCACGTTGCGGTAGCAAAGTAGTTCTCTTATAAACGATATGTACAATTTTGTACCTGTGTTTTCTTTGAGACCACAATTACGTAAAACAGCTTCGGATCCAGAATCTTGCTCAAAGAACGATGCCCAAGCCTGTGTCCCGTTTTCGCATTTCAAAATGCAGCTGCGCATATTGGAATACGCCTGAAAATATATGTATGAAACAAATATCAGCTAAATCTGATATTGGAGCGAGGTTATTCGATGCGTGCCAAAATACTCGGAGGCCCTAAAACTTGATCTGTTTATGCTCACGATAAAACGAGTTTTCTAACTTTTTAGAGTGCGTTTGCCAACAAATCTGTTAGTTTGCCGAATTTTCAAACTCACGCAACATCACATTGCAGTCAAGATTTTGCAGCTCGAAATTTGCGCTTTAACAACAATTACATAAATATTTAAGTCTCATCGAAATTTTACAGTTTTAGCAATCGCGGCAAAAATGCAGAACTGTTCTTGCGTTTACAAATAAGCGTAAATATTGATGCAGAAATGGTGTATTGTTATAAGCTGAAAGGCATATAAATGATAGTTTTCTGATACTCAAGCGATTCATTTAAATTTTGTCGCACACCAAAATCCATTTTGAAAGGTGCAGTATGAAACGCGAACAGTGTTTAAAATAGCGGTTTATTTTTTGCACGATTCCACAGTTGCTAATATGACATTCAATTTTAGCTTAAACTTTAAACTGTAACCACTGCTCATGTTGTGTATACGCAAAACTTGCATCACATGTCCGTCTAAATTGGGCCAAAGCTTGGTCAGGAGGCAACGGTTGATTTGGTGGTTCGTTTGGAAGAAACTTTTGCATTTCTTGGCCCATATTTTGCTGGCATTGCGCTGCACAGAAATACCCTGACTGTTGATTATTGGCGCCTAAAAACTCGTGTCCACTATTAAACATTAGAGATTTTAGTAACTGTATACATCCTTGTACTCTAAAATTTGTCCATACTTTGCTGGATAATGCATAGTGTTACCATAGTATAAAATTTACGAAAAACTGCTGTAACGTTGTTCTTCGCCAAAATAGCACTTTTCAAATTAGCCAAATATTTAGCAGTTTCAAGATTATAATATGATACTGAATTGCTACGATACAAGCAATGATCCTGACAACTCACATATTAAGCGTGCACTGAATATTAACAAGACATATTTGACAGCATATTTTTGTCACACGTTGCGGTAGCAAAGTAGTTCTCTTATAAATCATATGTACTATTTTGTACCTGTGTTTGCTTTGAGACCACAATTACGTAAAACAGCTTCGGCTTCAGAATCTTGCTCAAAGAACGATGCCCAAGCCTGTGTCCCGTTTTCGCATTTCAAAATGCAGCTGCGCATATTGGAATACGCCTGAAAATATATGTATCAAACAAATACCAGCTAAATCTGATAGTGGAGCGAGGTTATTCGATGCGTGCCAAAATACGTGGAGGCTCTAAAATTTTATTTCTTTATGCTCACAATAAAACGAGTTTTCAAGCTTTTTAGAGTGCGTTTGTCAACAAATCTGTTAGCTTGCCGAATTTTCAAACTCACGCAGCATCACATTGCAGTCAAGATTTCTGAAAAAAATAAGTATAAAGAATTCCACCTAAAGTAAGTGTTGCGTTTATGTTACTCGATTTGTCCCAAAATACAAAGCGCCGACCCAATGTTAAACTTAATTCTGTCGCCTTATGCGGCGTTTACGTTGTAAACGAGGCGCCGAGAAACGTTTTGTTCATATAACAATAGTGGGTATATTTTAGCTACACATTATTCAGCTGTTAAATTAAATAAATTTGATTGGTCTGCCATTCTAATGTAAGTATTGAAATTTAAATTTCTTGCATTTAGAAATATGATTAGAAAAAATTTCCGTCTGAAAGGGAAACGTAAGGTTCATTCAGTGTTCTCAATAATTTACTATTCCTTTTTATATAGTGCGTTTGAATTACTTTGTTCTGCAAAATATCATGTATTTGTTAGAATTTTGGAATATTACATGATGTTCGCATAAATGACCCTTAGTGACGTATGGCTACTTGTATACGATGAACATTTGAGAGCAGTTTTTCATAAGCCAATGCCATGTACATTCGCATTTTGTCGGGAAACCCGCGATTTATTACTTCGAATCAACACGGGCAAAACATGTTCCGGGCTATATATACCAGCTGTAACGTGAATCCCATATTACTACTCAAGATGCAAAAACAATCTCATATCTGTTTTCATATGCTTCTCAGCAAAATTGCTAGTGAAATTGAGCGGACCGACGTCCAAAATTCACGCAGTATTTCATTTCAGTCAGCGTTATAAGAAATCCCTAATATTGATAGTTTATTTCACGTGACAATAATTAAATCAGTAATTAAGTCCCTAAACATTCACAGTTTTGATTCCAAGTATATGTCTTTCAGAAATAACAACAACTGTTTATGTTAAATATACAAAAGCTTACATCACATATTCGTTGAAATTGCGCCAAAGCTTGGTGAGCTGATACAGGCTGACTTGATGGTTCAGTTGGAAGAAACTTTTGCGTCTCTCTTCCCATGTTTAGCTGGCATTGGGCGGCACAGAAATAACCTGACTGCTGATTGGCGGCACCTAAAATTGTACTAGCGCTCAAATGTTTACTGTAGCTGTAAAGTTGTGGCTCTGTCCGATACAGTCAAAAAACAAAAATTTACTTTAATGTTTTGCAGCACTGTGTAGATCTTGGTTCTATATGTGTTACTTAGGTTACAACAAACCAAACAAATCTATTTCTTTTTCCCTGCGAACAGTTTATTAATACTGAATTTAGGAAAACAAACAGCACTTCCAACTGTACCAGAAATACAAGGCAGAGACAAACAGTACAAAAAAACAGGTCAGGGTCCCTTCAGGGGATCTCAAATTTGCCAGAAATCTTAAGCAAACTCGAAACAACTCGCTCAAAACACTTCGCTGACTGGTAGCACCTCTATCCAAGTAGACGAGAACCACCCAGAGATTCAAAATTCCGGCTTTTATAGTATTCTTCTGGCAATTTGACCTTTTTCAAAAATTTCTGCTAACATTTTATAATGTTTTACTCGCTGCCCAACCTTTAAAAAGGTTATACTTTACATTAAAAATTATCGAAAATTAACGAATATTTTCACATCACATACGAATTCCGACGAACTTATAAATTCCAGAATAATCTTTGTCAACAATTTTCTCGTAAAAATTGTAACGTTCCGACCAACCACCACATAATTCTTCGTAAATTCACATTTCGGGTAATTATTTTAAGCCAATAGTTTAACTTCGTTCAAACTGTTATTTCGAATTCTTCGAAGTTGAGACTATAAGAACTCAAAATTATTTAAGAAATACCCCCGCACTACATATCGATCGGTTTGCAAAAATCAAATATATTCAATCATACACTATTTGCAGTTCAGTCAGTTTAAATATCAAGCCGCAACCTGGTCTAAAGCAAAAATACATTTCCCGAGTCGCTTTGAAACGATTGCGCATATATACTACGAGTCAAAACATCACATCTAAAAATAACAATATCATAGACTAAACAGTGGTTGGTGGGTGAAGCATGCAAGAGCTTGTAAGCAGCACAAAATAACAAAGAGATTCTATAAAATAGGGGCACAGACAGCAGTTTAGCCAAATATGGTACTATGATATAATTAAACTGAAAAAGTTTTTTTATAAAGAGTTCCTTTAAAATTTATTATTTCTATAACAAAATTGATTTTAGAACATAAATTGTTAATTCCCCCACTGTATACACCCCTGTTCTATAACGATATAGGCACTAAGTAAATCAATCAGTATTTAAAAATTACTACAGCTTCCCGGTACTATTTAAAATTTTGTCCTAATTTTTGCTTTTCGCCCATTTCATTGCGTTTTTCAGTCACTTACCCACCCCTGAGATCCCTATACAGCCTGTACCAAAACCGGTTGTTGCAATTATTACATACCGAAAATTATATTGGAACGGAATTTACAAAACTATCACCCTTATTCATATACGCAGCTAAACTTTGCCCATCCTAATATGGGCTGAATAATTAGGCTCAGGTTAGTTTTTTTGTTGCCTACCTACACTGAGGCTGAGGCGGTAGACTTGGCCTTGATCCCATACTGAAAACAAGTAACTTCCAGTAGTTGTATCATATGTTTGGACAATTTTATGGTCATTAACTTTTGTGCATTTATAAACCTTGCTTAATGCTGCCTTCTAAATAATTATTAATAGCTGCCAAACTTTAAGCTATGTGTAATAGTAATAAATAGTTATTCAATGTAGTAAGTTTTATATTTAGCCATGCACGTAAGCGTACTTTGAGATGCCTGAACGTGCCAACCACTATCAAGCATTATTATTTGTATTACTACTACTAAATACAACATGCTTTAGTATTATCGTTGTCAGATAGGCGGCAAAATTTAGTACCCTGAGAAAACTGTTCATACAACAAATTTTTAGTTCTTGTCATATTTCTACACGAGACAGGTCCATAGATGGCAAACCTTTAAAAATTAGTCGACAAAACGCCTAAAATGTGCAGAATGCCAACAAAACACCTAAAATGCACAGAATGTCGACAAAACACCTAAAATACGCGGAATGTCGACAAAACACCTAAATTAACTGCATAGGCAACAACGAATTAAAAAAAATTGCACCTATGACTCAATTTGAAATCCTAATAAGCCAATGTCACTTAGAGTACGAACCATTTCTGTCGCAGGACTGGAATAGAGTAAAGCTTAAGCTTTAGACTAGTTTTTTGCTCAGGCTTAGGCTGGCTTCGACATAGGCTTAGTTTAGACTTAATATTTCGCAAGATGCTTGTGCCTAGCAATCGTTTTACACTGCTGTTACGCTGATCGAAGAGACATGGGTCTTGTAGTAATACATTGAAGTATACGATTGATGTGCTTCTTTTAAATTGTAACATTGGCCAATATAAAGAACAGGAACGGAACAGTATTATAAGCATATTCCTAAGCCTAAGCCTAAGCGTAAGAATGAGCACATTCCTAAGCCTAAACCTAAGCCTAAGCCTAAACCTAAGCCTAGGCCTAAGCCAAGCAAAAAATTAGCCTAAATCTTAAACTTGGTCTTTTCTAGCCCACAGAAAAACGTTCCGCCCCTGATCTTCACATGGACCGTAACATCAATAGGAATGCGAAGCAGTTTTATCAATCGCCGGAAAATCCTGAATCTGCCGCTAAAGACTGTGTACATGAGACAACGGCCCTGACACGGATTTGAAGACTGGCTGCGACCGAAATAATATTTTGTAATTTTTCGTATTAGAGAGCATATTTCAACTCTTACGAAACCAAGTATTATGTTCATATAGATATGAATTATATAGTCTTTAGATTTGATATTAATTAATTTCTACTTAACAACATTTGCGTATAGCTCACTTCTTTAATAAGCAAACACCAGTAATGGATCCAGAATTTTCCGGCTTTGTGGTCAGTTTTGGGTTTCGAAATTTTACAGATTTGAGGCGCGTGGCAACAATTAGAATATAATACAGAGTTACGAATTGCGCTGACGATGCAAAATTTTGAATTTGGGTTTGCGTTTCCGCCATACTTTTCCGGTATCACGCTAAAATCACACTGTGAGTTCCATGTGAATTATTTTGATTGTAAACCACGGCAGAACTGGTCTCCCGGTACGCTAGATCCGTCACGGACAAACGCTGACGAAGCTTTAAATAACTTAACAGCAATAAACCATTTCAAGTTCAAAAGGTTTTTGTGTACAGGGGCAGTAAGATGCGTACTATGTAAAGGTCTGCGAAGCAATTTCGATTTTTCAAAATGATATCCATACATTACTACGAAATTAAAACCAAACGCAATGGGGCCTATATCTGCCGCAAATCCCAGTGGCATAAAAATATAATACAATAATGGGTCATCAACGTTATACTGTCTACGCTACTGTAAAAAATGTCCACACACTTCGCTGAAACAATATTGTCAGGGACACTATTTCTTCAATGCTGTACATTTAGGACCCACATTACGGATCTCTAGGATACGTTCTACTTATCAGTACAATTGCTGTTCTTGTTTTATTGCTGTCATCATTATTATTATTGTTATTATTATTGTTATTATTGATACCATTATTATTGATTTTATCATTATCCTTGTTGATGTCGCTTTCATGTATATCAGGTTATTGCGTTTTTGTGTCTGGCTGACGGTGACTGCCATTGGCGGGTCCTTTTTTTCTTCATTATTCTTTAAGCGAACATAGCACATGAGCGGGTTTCTTTATACCATACCTGGCGTACAAAAGTTTGAAAGTTGTTAAGAACTTGGAAAACCGTGACGGGATTGCGACAACTTGTTAGGGGAATAGTTTCATGTGTATGTACTCATTGCTACCTATTCATTGTTGCTATATATTCTTTTGTTTTTAGTCTCTGCTGGTGTTGTGTAAGTAATTTTTCTTATCGCATATATGTAAACTTGATGCTGGTCTAGTAACCTCCCCTAAAGTTTTGTTTCCAACATTTCAATCACTAGGTGCCGATTTAAAGGAAAATTGACTAGAATTGACTGAATGCATTGTTTCGACTAGCTATCGTTTGACTAGCGTACGGAAATCTTCCCTCCGTCTCCTTTTGACGAATACTCAAATTTTGACTAGCTGAAACCGATTGCACGCTTTAAAGACTAGATATAAATGACTAGATATATCACTTTAAAATTTGACTCGATATCACTGGACCTACAATCAAAATTTTAACAAAAGCACCAGCCTCCTAGCACTTCCTCTCTTAGCGTTTCCTCCTCTGAAGATTAAAATTTCAAAACCTCCCAGTGAAATTTGCAAGGAAAATCTGTATTTCATGGGTGTAGCCGGAACGGGGGCGCCTCCCTGACAGGAACAAGGGAGCCCCGGAGACCTGTTTTACCGGCCCACCCGGATAGCTGAGAGGAGTCTCAAGTCGTGCGCTGGTCGATTTGGTCAAGAGATTTTCGAGTTAACCTACTAGCTCCCTTTAATGTGTCCCTTGGTGTACGTATGTATTAGTAGTTAAGAAGGTCTGTATAATATAGTGTACACTAGATAAGTTGTGTACACACATATTGAAATTTCTGAGTTGGAGATTGCCGGGCTACCTATAGCCGAGGGTAACGGGGGCGCGAGGGGTCCAGGTGTAGCGCAAAACGGCATTAGCGATCCTCACTTTCATTCCGGCCACGCCGTGCTGTTTAAAGGGGTCCCCGCCATCAATCCGTTCCTTGGAAATCAAGCTTCCAGTACCCGAGCCCCTAGACGTTTCTGACCGTACATCGGTTACCAGAAATTGCAGAAACTAAAATGAAAACTGCAGCCACGTGTAAATGATAGGGTCTCAGAGGAAGATGGGGAGAGTTAACGATAGGAAGCTCACCGACTAGGTTTATGAAAACGGGAGAAGGTTCGGCGTACGGAGCTAGGAAACCTCCCATATGAAAGCCGTCCTAAACATTTTGACCGGGCCCGAGTTGGTTGCAGGGGAACTCGTGCTTTTATTGCCGGAGTTTAGGGTATTTACCCTCGTAGTATACCCTTTCCTTTTGTAAGCCAACAAAATTTTAAAGTGACTAGGATCTGTATTGTACACGCTGAAGGAGATCAGTGAGTTTTGTAAAGTGTATGAAGCGCGGGTTTCAAAATTTTCGACTGAGTGACAGTTGTCTGCGCCGGGGGTTTTGAAATTCGGGCTGCTAGCTGAAATAAAAAGGGGGAACGAGTTTTCCAGTTCGGACCCCTAGGCTTGCCCAAGGCAATTTTTGTTCAGGCCCCACGATAAGACCAGAGCTTCAGATGGACGCGGAGTTACAGGGAGGTAACCCAACGGATATGTGTCTATGTACCCAATGCAGTGACCGCAGCCTGTAGCGTACGGAACGTTTACTCAAATTATTTTCTTCCAGTTAAGCGAGAATATATATGTGATGTAGTTAACAGCAGGAACTGCAGTGGCTGCCGGTAAGACTTGATAAGAGAGTTTCAGCTCGGAGGAGACGCTGCACGCGTCTTAAGGGGAGAAAAGAAAGATTACGGGTAGTTTGAAATTTCAAATTTTCGAATTTTAAGTTAAGCAACGCCTCGCCTCAGCCTAAGAGGGGTAGTCAGAATAGGATTGGGGGGTTAGGAGTGTTTCTAGGCTCAGGACAAGTGAGGGGGTACGCGGTTGTTCTTAGGCATAGATGGATTTCTAGTAAGCCGCGATTCCTTGTGTTTTTTAGGATGTTTGAGTTTTAGGGAGTGCGATTGTGTTTTCCTTATTTCAGGTGCGGAGCTGGCGCTCTTGGGTTCGGCACACCGGGTTGGCCGAGTAAGCCGTCCCGGCTGCCGTTTTAGGTCGAACACCAGGATCTTGTGAAAATTCTGAATTTTGTGACACTTAAATTTTGAAATTTCTTTTCGTAGTTGGGTTCCTGGGGCTCCAAAAATGAGCAACGATTGTCTGGGCCTTCTGTCTTGGCCGAGAAAGAGAAAGAGGGCCACTCCGAACCTGCACAGTGAACGGATGTTTGAAACTAAGGTGGATATAGGTTACTAATACTGGTCGCGAGTTGGGTTTTTAGGAAATTTCGACTGTCATTTTACAGAATATAGCACGTAGGCTGACATTAGGCAATTTCCCTGCATCGTGCCGACTAAGAAAATCACCCCAATTATGGCCCGCAATGCGGTAGTCAAAAGTTATAGACATTTTTAAACTTCAAGATTTTGTGCGTGTGCGTCCGGAGGCCCGGCCCCCAAAAATGCAATTTTCACTTTTCCGGAATCGGATGTCAAAATTAGTACCATCCGACTCAGCTCGCTGAGCTGATCAAGAAAACCACCCCGAACCTTATCAGGAAACCAACAGTTTGAAAGTTATGGGCCCCTGAAGTTTTCGGGATCTAACGTGTACACGCTTTACGGATCCCGGGTCCAAAAACGCGATTTTCGCTTTTCCGGGATTGAGTGCTAAAATTGGTATCGTTCGATTCAGCTCGTCGAGCTGGTTAAGAAAACCACCCCTAACCCTGCTCGCAAACCAGTACTTAAGGAGTTATGGTCAATCAATGGTTTTTAAGATTTTACATATACACACTTTACGGATCGGACCCCCGAAAAACGCGATTTCATCTTTTTCGAGCCATAGGATTAAAATTGGTATCATTCGATTCGGCTTGCTGAGTAGAGCAAGAAAACCACCCCAAACATGGCCCGCAAACCCGTAGATAAAAATGTATGGCTAATTGAAAATTTCGAATTTTGTGTGCAAACGCTTTACGGATACGTCTCCGAAAAATGCGATTCCCACTTTTTCGGAGTACAATGTCAAATTTGATACCATTCGATCTCCCGCACTCTGCCGAGCGAGAAAACTACCCCGAACAGAGTCCGCAAACGAATACCTCAAAAGTTACGGTCCATTGAAAACTCTGAAAAATTGCATATACAAGCCTTACGGAGCGGACCTGTGAAAACGCGATTCCCACTTTTCCAAGACCCAGTTTCAAAAGTGGAACCGTTCAATTTCTCTCATTTCCATGGGTCATAAAAACACCCCTAACACGGTCAACAAATGAATATTTGAAAAGTTATGGCCGATTGAGATTATGAAAATTTTCTGTTTTTAGCACTTGACCAGTGAGTTTTGGGAGTCGCGATTTTCAGTTTGACTGGAATGGCACTAGATTTGGAACCATGCAATTTAGCGTTTTGTTTCAGTTAGTAAAACTACCCCGATTAGGACCCGTTGACGGATATTTAGGGAGATCTGGCCTGGCGGCATTTCTGAACTTCGCACGTTTACACCTGAAAGAAGTGGTCTTAGCCACCAGGCAAACAAGTTCTCTGGTTTCCCTGCGTTCGGAATCGTTATCTTTTGACTTAATTGGTTTAGTCAATTAAGAAAACCACCCCGCGAGATCTCTCGCAGTCCTCAGAGTCACCGCTGGCCAAAACCATCATATCTATGGGCTTACGTCGCCTTCGAAATCAACACCATCCCAGGGATTTGTATTTGAGCCCCGTAACACAAGATTTACTGAGCGAATTCGTGTAAGCTAGTCCATGGTATAACTAAGGGTTTTAAAGATTTACACTTAAGAAAATTTAGGTGTTGGACCTTTACGTTTATCTGTGTACATAAAATGTTTTGTGTGCCTTTGTACATGCTACATTGTTTATTCCGGAATATTTTTATGTATACCCCTGCTCTTCTATTGTGCTTCTATTTGCCTGTAACTGTCGCCCGCACCCCGTTCATTTCGCCCACCATTTTGCATTGTAGAAGTTGACCCTTTCTGTGCTGTTAAAGTGATTATTAGATGCTAAGTGAACATACCAGATGTTAAAGGGAGGCTCCACGATACAAGCTGCACGTGGTTGCTATGTTTTGGAAAAGGAAATGCGAAAACAAATTCTGTTATAACCCTCTCTATTTCTGCTCCGTGTCGTGTTCTTGTTGCTAGACCCTAAGTGGGCATAAACCTAACTAACCCCCTCTCGCAACTTTCATTTTGAAATAGCGCATAAAATTTCTCAGCCAATCACGACCACTTTATGTTGAGCTCAGTTTTAGTTTCGCATTGGCTGTTTCACGGCGTAAAAGTTTCAACCAATGAAATTCAAGTATAGTGTCTGTTTCTGGGGCGTGTTGATTGGCTAAATTTCGGGGCTCAGGCAGTATATAAGGACGCTGCACAGGCTGGACATTCAGTTCAGTTTCACATTTTTCGGTTTTCGCTCGCGTGCTCGAGCCGCGACAGCAAACCGATCTCCCTGCACACGGAGGCGACTTAGTGTGCACGGGAGTTTCGGGGCGCTGCAGCAAAAAAGGGGGGTACGCGCGTTACGCGCTGGGGTAGGAAATTTTGAAATAAGGGGGGCCAAGCTGGGATTTTCCGGTATCACAAAGGGGGTGTGGGTAAACTTTTGGTCTAAAACTTTGCCTGGCGTTGGCGACAACGCAGGTCCAGCAATTCTGTGTAAACTTTTAGGGGGGCAAATTTTTAAATTAGAAAATACCTGCAAGGTGATGCCATAAAGGCAGCGATCCTAGAAAAATTTAAAGTATGTTCAGGATGGACATTAATATTCGCAGGATCGATTGTCAGCGCGGTAGGGATGCCAATTCAGCCTAATGCTAAGCATTTAGGATATGACAAACAAAAGAGCTGAGGCCTACTGTCCAGAGAATTTCGGTGTACCCCGTGATTTAGGGCGATTCTAGCCAGGCCCCAGGAAACTAAGCATTAATACTTGGTCACCCGTTGGACAATCAAACTGCTGAATGTACAGCCTGTGAAAAATCACGCTTAGGGCTATAGAGTCGCGCTACACTCGGAAACAGACACAAAGAAAATTAAATCCTAACGCAAGGCCTTCTTGGAAATCTCGTTAGGTTCAAGTCTTTAGGATCAATGTGGACCTAATGACCTTCTAGCCTCTCGCTCCCTAGACCTTACGGTACACGTGCAGTTTTCAGGAGTCAGTTAATGCAAGGATGGTGAGTTTGGCTGGGAAGTCCAATCAATGTGCAAGAAATTCTACCCTACGGTTAAGAGGGACTATGCTTCCAGCATCAGAGGTCATCTGCGTCTGCCTGAAGGGTTGCACTTGGACAAGCCAAACTCTCCATCACCAGACACAAGCCTAACTCCAAGAAAGACCTAAGTTTCCCATGCTGGAGTAGTTAGTGATAAGATGGTAACTCTAGGATCAGGCAACTCTTACCGGAGCTAATCCTTGAGATAAATTACTCATGCTTTTCTAGCAATTAATATAGCCATTGTTAGCTTGTCATTAACAATAAGCAAATAAGATTATAAGATCCTAACGCGCTGCAACGTATAAATTTTGATCATCAGGCTCAAGGTATCTTGCATTACTATGCTATGTATGTATAAAATGTACAAAGCAATAATAAACCAAAACTTTAAATTGAGTTCAATCCTGAACCGAGAGCGCTACGCATTTTCCTGGCCAAAGTGCCATGGCTAAAAATTGAAACAAATTTAGCATTAAAGGAGATTTAAACTTTTGCAGGAAAATGAAAATTTCTGGACTATTGGAGCCTCGAGAATCAAACAAACAGCCCTGGTTCGAATCAGTGGCAAGTAAAATCAATTAAAAACCTCAAAGGCTAGGATCGATCCGCCTTTCTATTGAAACGGTCTACAATCAAGAAAAGTAAAATTCTGCTGAACTATCTAATCCTCAGGAATAAAACTAAGGTTAAGCTATACCCATGACCAAGTGTCATTAAGTTTAACCATGAGAAAAAGTTGTGAGCACACAGTTGTACAAAAATCCACGGAGAAAAAAAACTAGTTGTCGCTGGTACGGTCTACCTACACGCACTCGGGGGTTCGTTAGAGCTTAGAGCATAGGCAGGCTTAGGCGTATGACGATGTCGGGATTTTGTGACTCTCAAAACCTGATATCACGCCGGAGGACCGTCATCCTCTAGGCAAGTAGCTTACTTTGGCAGATCCACGGCCACGAACACCCGTGAGAGTATCATCTCGGATTCGTCCGCAGGGATACTAGTTGATCGTACCCGTAACAATATTTTCGCGGCGCCTACAGAGTAGTGTCGTTTATCGTCACTGTATAAACCGTGAAACTCTGATCAAACGACAGAATTTAATTTGGAAGTGCAGGTACCACCTACACGGTCTACAGTGGCGGATCCACGGGGGGCACCCCGACCGTGGCCCCCCCAACAGCATCTCGACTAAAGTTATATAGTGTCAATTGCTGTTCTACGCTGTTTATTTCTCTGTTTTATACACAATAGTATAAGCACGCTTTAAAGTTTCTTGGCCCTGGAGTCATTTATGCGCTACAATTAGGGGTAATAGACATTTATGGACTCTAAACAAGGGTTTAAGGACTCTACCCGCTTACGGATTCTTATTAGGGATACGGACTCTTATTAATTGGGACTGAAACACTGTGAGTTCCATGTGAATTATTTTGATTGTAAACCACGGCAGAACTGGTCTCCCGGTACGCTAGATCCGTCACGGACAAACGCTGACGAAGCTTTAAATAACTTAACAGCAATAAACCATTTCAAGTTCAAAAGGTTTTTGTGTACAGGAGCAGTAAGATGCGTACTATGTAAAGGTCTGCGAAGCAATTTCGATTTTTCAAAATGATATCCATACATTACTACGAAATTAAAACCAAACGCAATGGGGCCTATATCTGCCGCAAATCCCAGTGGCATAAAAATATAATACAATAATGGGTCATCAACGTTATACTGTCTACGCTACTGTAAAAAATGTCCACACACTTCGCTGAAACAATATTGCTCTTATGATATTTGAACTCAACAACGAGTATACTAAGTTTTGTGTGTTTTGGCAGTAGTCGCTTCGAATAAGTAAAGACAATGTGGACACTGTTCGAACACAGTGTTTTAAAGATAAGAAATCCTTTGGACAGGTTCTGTATAATCGCTAAACGAATCTACGATCGGCCGACATTTCGTCGTTCAGATAACTTGTGAACCCGACAACTCGTCGACCCCGACAACTTATCGCCAAGACAACTCATCGACTTCGACAACTTGACGTCCCAACAACTCGTCGACCCCTAGACAACTCGTCGGATCGACGAGTTGTCGTACCTACTGGCATGGACAAGTTGTCTTTGTCGACGAGTTGTCGGGTCGAGGCGCTGTCGTAGCAACTGGCAAGCGACAAGATTTCGGGGTTGATGAGTTGTCGGGCGACAAGTTATCGGGGTCGACGAGTTGTCTATACGACAAGTTGTCGGGGTTGTCGACGAGTTGTCGGTGTCTACTAGTTATCGGGTATGGCTAGTTGTTGGCGTGAGAAATTGTCGGGATCGACGAGTTGGCTTCGAATTGTCGGTCGACGAGTTGTTGTGTTACGAATTGTCGTCAAACCTCGCTAAACAGACTCCCTTCGGATAGACTGTATTATGTGTAAAGCAGAGTCTCTTCTGACAGACTCGATACTAAACAGCTTTCCTTTCTACGACGTACTGACAAAGTGGCATGTGTATGTACGGTCAGCCAGTTGTCTGGCGGGTGTACACTAAATGTGGATGACTTTTGGATACCGAATTTGGAAAACTGCAATTACGAGCCTTAGTACTTGCAGGTGAATACAATTTTATATAGTAGCTTGACAGCATAACGTAATTAAACTGGGCCAAAAGAAGAGTCAGTTGCAAACCACTAAAATTCTGTCCCACTTGCCGTGGTCTCTGAACCCTCGATAACGGAATGCGAGTTTGCACCCAGTCGCTTGTAGGGCAAGATCTCCAGAGTGGGACTTTACCCGCAGGTAAGCGCAGGATTAGGGTAATAAATTTCAGCCGCGGGTATACCCGCGAGTAAAGATGTGCAGCAATCGGGTACAAAGTTGATAGATTTACTCACACGAAATTTTTAAGTGTTAATGTGCGAGCGAAACATACTCTATTTAAAGAAAAAATCACCATCGGTCTTAAAAATACCTGTTTAAATTTCAAGCGCGGGTAAAAGGCGGGTCGTGGGTCGATGTTATAGCCACATTCCACGCTGAAAATGTCATAGAAGGTTAGGCGGCGTGAACGTGATCACTAAAAGAATGAAATATTCAGCTTGTTTTCGAATCGCGAATTTTTTTGCCATTTTTTCATAGAAATGGTCATAAGTTACGTATGTTGGAAAAGCAGGTGAAACATTTTTGTCCGCTCACACCAGTAGAAAGAAGTGCACCCCTCCATCACCTTCCACTACCAACGCCCTTGGTAATGCATAAAAGTTGAGTTTACGTATGAAATACGTATTTTATACCTGTACTAACAGCAAAAAGTTGTAAAACGAAAACAACGCCATTTTATTGAACGAAGCGTATGCTTGATGTCGCATACTTAGTTGAGTTCGATGTTTTAAAATAGTAAAAATTCTCCACATTATTTTGCAAAACTCCGCAGTATTTAAACATTTTAGGCCAGGGTTGGTTGTTTTGTAAAAATTGAATCGAACGGAAAAATGGTTTTTCCGTTTTCCCCGGTTAAAACAAAAAAAACAGGAAAATTGAAGATCATGTACCAATGCTTCCGCAAGTGCAAAAACGTTAATGGATGACTTGTCTATTGAAACAATGCATTTGCCTCAAAGGCAAATATTGACATTGAGAGAATTAAAAGGCAACTTTATTCAACATTTGATAATGTAGCAAACCTCTCCCCCTAGATTTCTTTCAAATTTCACATTGCTTTGGGATTTTTGTTTTGACTATATATTATTGAAAATTTTATCGAGAACACTCTAACTTAACCGCATATAACCTTTCAATTGCATAGTTTGCAAAACTTAATCCCATTTGTTTATGCCACTAAACGCTTGCTTTATAGTGCAACGAAGATGTTTTAGTAGGTGAAATAATAAGTGTTTGGTTGAACTACGCGTACACGCAGTTTGCTATACAATTTCTACACTGCTTGTTTCAAACACGTCTATTGTACTAAGGCGTTGGAAGTTTGTTGGTTGTTTATGTTGCTCCCATGAACTTACCGGCGCTAAGATATCCCGGTTTAGACTACGGCTGCTCGGTTCGTATTGCCAGCTCTCTAATCTTGCACAGGGGCCAACCCGCTTTCTAGCTACGCAATATTCATTACCGTTTGTAACCGCGCAGCAGTAAAACACGCACGCCTGCCCGACAGCGGTGTCCAGAATTAGCAAGGAAATGAACTGCCTGTCGGCGGACGGCGGAGTCATAAAAATCACGCGTAAATTAGCCAAGTTGTCTGCCTTTTGGCGGCTGAAATTTATTTAACATTGTTTATGCTTTACAAATTAAAAAAACATTTTGTATTTATCTTTGTGTCACTAGACAGTTTCGCCCGGTGTACATCAGAGTATTGTGGAATTTTTGGATTATCCGTTGTTTTTGATGCGATCAAACACGTGTGATCATGAAAAGTTTGCTGCACAGTATTACTTTAGCGACAATGTTTCAAGAACACAACAGACTCAACACTACAACATGACTGACAAATCAGTCGATTGCTAAATTCTGACAGGTTGGCTTCACTGAAGACCGAACCGCGACAAGTGCATAGAACTGAAATCATCCAGAGATATCTGGTACCTAAGTCTATATGAATGAACCATTAATCTGGTAGGTGAAAATATAGAAAACATGGTGCTCAAAGGAACTAAATATTTACCACAATATGTTGCGAAAGGCCTATTTTGAGGGTTTTATAGGCCTGTAATCGGTGGCAAGACAAAATACCGTAGGTTTTGCTAATTCTACTATAGACGAACAAAGTTTTATTTTGTTCATAACATTTCAAATACACTTTGAATAATCATGAGCATCACATCAGATCAAAAATAATTCACGAACCGATCTAATGTGGATTTTCTATTACTCATCCGATATGATCCACAACCGGATCGACACGATTTGATGCCGTTCATGCAAGAAATTCATAACTTGTCACAAATTCTACCCTTAACACATTGACACTGATAGAATGTCAATTGTGATATGAATCTGAATTGCAGTCTGTGCTCGAAGCGAAATTTAGTGACTGGGTTGTGGTCAAGTGTCGTACATACAGTTCAATCATCGTCGTTGAGAGGATAACGTACAGAATGTTATTTTTCTGAACAACAGCTAAATCATTATTAATGGATGCTATCCAAGATCTGTTATGGCAAATTCTAAACAAGAAATTTTTACCAGCATGCATTTTCCTATGTGATTTTGCGGGCACAGGCAAACAGTTGATGCAAGTAGCAGTCATGCATCAAAATTGGTTTAAACGTTGAAAACAATAGCTATTTATTTGGAGCAGTTTTATGTCGTGTTATGAAACTAGGACTGACTGAGACAAATTTAGTAGTTTACATTTTATTGAACTTTTCAAGACGACTAACTGCGGCCTTGATTTCATATCTGTAAATATGGTAAATTTTCTTGTATTCTAAGCTGAACAATGCAGGAAGCTGAGTCGGCCCTGTAAAACGGGCTAGTTAGCAGCTGTGCTGCGGTAACCCAACCCAACGGCACCTTGCTACCCACGGCGTCGAGCGTACGACTACAGTTTGGGCAGTCCGTTCAACCATTACTTATAGTCTCCTGCTTCACTAACTGTAGGCCACACGGAGGATAGTTAGAGGGGAGGCTATTATATATCAACATGGAATGCGAAAAGAACCAACATGTGAATTTGTATAATCAGAAAGAAGCATCAAACTTGCAAAATCAGTTTGCTGTTATAATTAAACTTTTAACTACTTATAATCTAAAAGAAAGTGCAGTTCGATAGAGTACAGAAACAATTCGTTTGAAATCCAAATTGTTGCTATGGTATACACTTGTGAAAAATGCTATTCTTGCCTGAGTACATCAGTTCTTGTAGTAGCATTTTCAGCATTTTGATGATTTTATTACCAGCAACTATTATAGGTTTTTCGAATGACGTTAAACTGAAAATTTCGCTCAATTCCGACTTAAAAACTGCAAATTTTACTCGATCCTTAATGGGTTACGTTATAACCTCAGACAGCAGAAGTTTAAAAAATTTCAATCGGGCACGGAATGATTCGAGTCTCGGCACGAAAACCCCAAATAGGCAAATATTGTCCAAATCCGACAATTTTCGGGCCCACACCGGCAGGAGAGACATAGAATAGATCTTAGTGTTTCAAGAAAAACTCAATTCAGGTTTCTAATATCAAAATACTGAAACTTAATTGCGAACAAACAAAAGTGTTCACTTTGTTTGATTGGCGGTGATCCATCTCTATTGCTTTTATTGTCGCTAACCTGATTTGTATTTTATTCTTGAAGTTGCTCGCTAATTACACTCAATCATAATGTTTGAACAGCATGCAAAATGACATTTTATGGTTTAGCATTTAAATCTAATTAACGAATATAAAAATGAAGCCACTTGAATTAACTATCTACGACACGAGCTATGATTCTTAGGTATGGCGTAGTTTATCTATAGAACAAGCCCTTCCCAATTTTAAGAATACTATTGCAATTAAATACAATCGTAATATTTCAAATAATTCAATTTCTCAAATTCACAATTTCCCGAAAATATCGCAAGGTCTCTTGGTCGTAGTAGGCTTGGGCTTAGGCTTTTCAGTTAATTTTTAAGGCATGGTTGTTGGCCAGAAAAAATACAGGAAAAATGGATTTTTCCATTTTTCTCCGAGGGGGCTGGAAAAAATGGAAGAAATGGAAAATATTAAACGATTCTTAAATATAATTTGCACATAAATATAGTATAAAATGACGTTTTTAGATGACATTTAACTAATTTACATGCAACTCATTAACAGAGACCGCATGTATATGTCTACCTGGACATATTATATGTCCGAAAAGAGCGAAAATTTCAGTATATGAATATAAAAATGGATTTCAGAATTAAAGCTTTGCCACGAGATTCGTGATAAAACCACATATGCATCTTGTCCGGTTCATTCACCAGGTTTCGTCGAAAGTGGGGCCAAAGTTAGGGCGCTCAAAATTGTTAGCTTGTCTTTAACGTATGATTTAATACAAGAATACATCTAGCTCCAACCTCGCTTTGCTCGCAAGATTGTAGCAATTGAGAAAAACCCAAAACGTCTTGGGATTTAATATATACTTACAAAAACAAGTCTGACTTGTTTAGTTTGCTCCACTTATGAGTTTCTTTTGTTCCATGACCTCACGCGATCATTTCACGCCCAAACTCAAATTTTTCAAAAATTCGAATTTGTTATGCCCCAAATTCCCCCATGGGGCCCAAATTTTTTGTCGAAAATTTAGACAAATTATATATCATTGACACAGGTTGTGGAGTTAAGACGAATATTGCTAAATGTTCCCCAATCAGACGTCTGGCTAACGAGTTATTGTCAAATACCTAAACTGGACTCAGCTCTCCAAAGTTCGTCAAATGATATATAATTTGTCCAAGTTATCGAAAAAAATGTTTGAGGCTTACGCTAAGCTAGCTCTTAAGTTTAGATTTAGGAATATGTTTATACTGATGTTACCGTCCTGTTCTATACATTGTCCCCAAACTCTAACAATTCCAATTTTCAAAAATTTAGACAAAAAATGTAACACCTAAAATAGCAACTTTCCAGGTAAATCTTAGTTTCCCAAAATCACAATTTTCCATAGCTTGAGCGAAAAACATAACGCTCACTATTCTATAACTTTCCTGTAAAAATTGCACTTTCTCAAATTCGCAGCTTCCAATTTCGTAAAATCCGAGTGAAAGGGTTAGAGTAGAAAATTGAATACCCAAAATTCCCAAAGTTCCAAAACGGGATTTAAATAGTTAGCATCAAAAATGCCAATTTCCGGAATACGACTCTTATTTTCCAAAATCTCAAGGGCAAAATGATAAGTGAAAAATCCTCGGGCGACAAAAGCAGCTCCCTAAGTCCCAGTTTAAAAATCCATACCGTACAAAGTACAAGTCAACGATCAAACATCAAATTTTCTGCGTGCAATAAAATTTCACGAAATCCCAATTTAACGAGTAAAATCCTAATTCCCAAAATTCTGTAGGACGTTGGAACTTATTCGCTATTGCTGCAAGGATCTGCTCTGTACATGGCTGCTTATTGTTATATTGAGTATGATCCAGACATTGACAAAACATGTTTGGCGGAATTAATTTTTGCACTCATTGCTTTCTGAGTAAGATTGTACCTGCACTTGCTTTGAGACCACAACTACGTAAAACAGCATCTGCTCCAGAATCTTGCTCAAAGAACGATGCCCAAGCCTGTGTCCCGTTTTCGCATTTCAAAATGCAGCTGCGCATATTGGAATACGCCTGAAAATATAGGTATGAAACAAATATCAGCTAATTCTGATATTGGAGCGAGGTTATTCGATGCGTGCCAAAATACTTGGAGGCTCTAAAATTTGATTTGTTTATGCTCACCATAAAACGAGTTTTCAAGCTTTTTAGAGTGCGTTTGTCAACAAATCTGTTAGCTTGCCGAATTTTCAAACTCACGCAGTATCACATTGCAGGCAAGATTTTGCAGTTGAAAATTTACGCTTTAACAACAATTAAATAAATATTTAAATCTCAACGAAATTTTACAGTTTTAGCAATCGTTTCAAAAATACAGAACTGTTCTTGCGTTTATAAAAAAGCGTAAATATTGGTGCAGAAATGGCGTTTTGTTATATGCTGAAAGGCATTTAAATAATAGTGTTGTGATACTCATACGATTCATTTAAGTTTTGTCGTATACCACAATCCATTTTAAAAGGTGCAGTATGAAACGCGAACAGTGTTTAAAATAGCGGTTTATTTTTTTACACGATTCCATAGTTGCTAATATGACATTCAATTTTAGCTTAAACTTTAAACTGTAACCACAGCTCATGTTGTGTATACGCAAAACTTGCATCACACGTCTGTCTAAATTGTGCCAAAGCTTGGTCAGGAGGCAACGGTTGATTTGGTGGTTCGTTTGGAAGAAACTTTTGCATTTCTTGGCCCATATTTTGCTGGCATTGTGCTGCACAGAAATACCCTGACTGCTGATTATTGGCGCCTAAAAAACTCGTTTCCACTATTAAACTTTATAGATTTTACTAACTGTATACATCGTTGTACTCTAAAATTTGTCCATACTTTGCTGGATTGTGCATAGTGTTACCATAATACAAAATTTACGAAAAACTGCTGTAACGTTGTTCTTCGCCAAAATAGCACTTTTCAAATTAGCCAAATATTTAGCAGTTTCAAGATTACAATATGATACTGAATTACTACGATACAAGCAATGATCCTGACAACTCACATATTAAGCGTGCACTGAATATTGACAAGACATATTTGACAGCATATTTTTGTCGCACGTTGCGGTAGCAAAGTAGTTCTCTTATAAACGATATGTACAATTTTGTACCTGTGTTTTCTTTGAGACCACAATTACGTAAAACAGCTTCGGCTCCAGAATCTTGCTCAAAGAACGATGCCCAAGCCTGTGTCCCGTTTTCGCATTTCAAAATGCAGCTGCGCATATTGGAATACGCCTGAAAATATATGTATCAAACAAATACCAGCTAAATCTGATAGTGGAGCGAGGTTATTCGATGCGTGCCAAAATACGTGGAGGCTCTAAAATTTTATTTCTTTATGCTCACAATAAAACGAGTTTTCTAACTTTTTAGAGTGCGTTTGCCAACAAATCTGTTAGTTTGCCGAATTTTCAAACTCACGCAACATCACATTGCAGTCAAGATTTTGCAGCTCGAAATTTGCGCTTTAACAACAATTACATAAATATTTAAGTCTCATCGAAATTTTACAGTTTTAGCAATCGCGGCAAAAATGCAGAACTGTTCTTGCGTTTACAAATAAGCGTAAATATTGATGCAGAAATGGTGTATTGTTATAAGCTGAAAGGCATATAAATGATAGTTTTCTGATACTCAAGCGATTCATTTAAATTTTGTCGCACACCAAAATCCATTTTGAAAGGTGCAGTATGAAACGCGAACAGTGTTTAAAATAGCGGTTTATTTTTTGCACGATTCCACAGTTGCTAATATGACATTCAATTTTAGCTTAAACTTTAAACTGTAACCACTGCTCATGTTGTGTATACGCAAAACTTGCATCACATGTCCGTCTAAATTGGGCCAAAGCTTGGTCAGGAGGCAACGGTTGATTTGGTGGTTCGTTTGGAAGAAACTTTTGCATTTCTTGGCCCATATTTTGCTGGCATTGCGCTGCACAGAAATACCCTGACTGTTGATTATTGGCGCCTAAAAACTCGTTTCCACTATTAAACATTAGAGATTTTAGCAACTGTATACATCCTTGTACTCTAAAATTTGTCCATACTTTGCTGGATAATGCATAGCGTTACCATAGTATAAAATTTACGAAAAACTGCTGTAACGTTGTTCTTCGCCAAAATAGCACTTTTCAAATTAGCCAAATATTTAGCAGTTTCAAGTTTATAATATGATACTGAATTGCTACGATACAAGCAATGATCCTGACAACTCACATATTAAGCGTGCACTGAATATTAACAAGACATATATTTGACAGCATATTTTTGTCACACGTTGCGGTAGCAAAGTAGTTCTCTTATAAATCATATGTACTATTTTGTACCTGTGTTTGCTTTGAGACCACAATTACGTAAAACAGCTTCGGCTCCAGAATCTTGCTCAAAGAACGATGCCCAAGCCTGTGTCCCGTTTTCGCATTTCAAAATGCAGCTGCGCATATTGGAATACGCCTGAAAATATATGTATCAAACAAATACCAGCTAAATCTGATAGTGGAGCGAGGTTATTCGATGCGTGCCAAAATACGTGGAGGCTCTAAAATTTTATTTCTTTATGCTCACAATAAAACGAGTTTTCAAGCTTTCTAGAGTGCGTTTGTCAACAAATCTGTTAGCTTGCCGAATTTTCAAACTCACGCAGCATCACATTGCAGTCAAGATTTCTGAAAAAAATAAGTATAAAGAATTCCACCTAAAGTAAGTGTTGCGTTTATGTTACTCGATTTGTCCCAAAATACAAAGCGCCGACCCAATGTTAAACTTAATTCTGTCGCCTTATGCGGCGTTTACGTTGTAAACGAGGCGCCGAGAAACGTTTTGTTCATATAACAATAGTGGGTATATTTTAGCTACACATTATTCAGCTGTTAAATTAAATAAATTTGATTGGTCTGCCATTCTAATGTAAGTATTGAAATTTAAATTTCTTGCATTTAGAAATATGATTAGAAAAAATTTCCGTCTGAAAGGGAAACGTAAGGTTCATTCAGTGTTCTCAATAATTTACTATTCCTTTTTATATAGTGCGTTTGAATTTGTTCTGCAAAATATCATGTATTTGTTAGAATTTTGGAATATTACATGATGTTCGCATAAATGACCCTTAGTGACGTATGGCTACTTGTATACGATGAACATTTGAGAGCAGTTTTTCATAAGACAATGCCATGTACATTCGCATTTTGTCGGGAAACCCGCGATTTATTACTTCGAATCAACACGGGCAAAACATGTTCCGGGCTATATATACCAGCTGTAACGTGAATCCCATATTACTACTCAAGATGCAAAAACACTCTCATATCTGTTTTCATATGCTTCTCAGCAAAATTGCTAGTGAAATTGAGCGGACCGACGTCCAAAATTCACGCAGTATTTCATTTCAGTCAGCGTTATAAGAAATCCCTAATATTGATAGTTTATTTCACGTGACAATAATTAAATCAGTAATTAAGTCCCTAAACATTCACAGTTTTGATTCCAAGTATATGTCTTTCAGAAATAACAACTGTTTATGTTAAATATACAAAAGCTTACATCACATATTCGTTGAAATTGCGCCAAAGCTTGGTGAGCTGATACAGGCTGACTTGATGGTTCAGTTGGAAGAAACTTTTGCGTCTCTCTTCCCATGTTTAGCTGGCATTGGGCGGCACAGAAATAACCTGACTGCTGATTGGCGGCACCTAAAATTGTACTAGCGCTCAAATGTTTACTGTAGCTGTAAAGTTGTGGCTCTGTCCGATACAGTCAAAAACAAAAATTTACTTTAATGTTTTGCAGCACTGTGTAGATCTTGGTTCTATATGTTTGGACAATTTTATGGTCATTAACTTTTATGCATTTATAAACCTTGCTTAATGCTGCCTTCTAAATAATTATTAATAGCTGCCAAACTTTAAGCTATGTGTAATAGTAATAAAGAGTTATTCAATGTAATAAGTTTTATATTTAGCCATGCACGTAAGCGTACTTTGAGATGCCTGAACGTGCCAACCAATATCAAGCATTATTATTTGTATTACTACTACTAAATACAACATGCTTTAGTATTATCGTTGTCAGATAGGCGGCAAAATTTAGTACCCTGAGAAAACTGTTCATACAACAAATTTTTAGTTCTTGTCATTATTTCTACACGAGACAGGTCCATAGATGGCAAACCTTTAAAAATTAGTTGACAAAACACCTAAAATGTGCAGAATGCCAACAAAACACCTAAAATGCACAGAATGTCGACAAAACACCTAAAATACGCGGAATGTCGACAAAACACCTAAATTTACTGCATAGGCAGCAACGAATTAAAAAAATTGCACCTATGACTCAATTTGAAATCCTAATAAGCCAATGTCACTTAGAGTACGAACCATTTCTGTCGCAGGACTGGAATAGAGTAAAGCTTAAGCTGTAGACTAGTTTTTTGCTCAGGCTTAGGCTGGCTTCGACATAGGCTTAGTTTAGACTTAATATTTCGCAAGATGCTTGTGCCTAGCAATCGTTTTACACTGCTGTTACGCTGATCGAAGAGACATGGGTCTTGTAGTAATACATTGAAGTATACGATTGATGTGCTTCTTTTAAATTGTAACATTGGCCAATATAAAGAACAGGAACGGAACAGTATTATAAGCATATTCCTAAGCCTAAGCCTAAGCGTAAGAATGAGCACATTCCTAAGCCTAAACCTAAGCCTAAGCCTAAACCTAAGCCTAGGCCTAAGCCAAGCAAAAAATTAGCCTAAATCTTAAACTTGGTCTTTCTAGCCCACAGAAAAACGTTCCGCCCCTGATCTTCACATAGACCGTAACATCAATAGGAATGCGAAGCAGTTTTATCAATCGCCGGAAAATCCTGAATCTGCCGCTAAAGACTGTGTACATGAGACAACGGCCCTGACACGGATTTGAAGACTGGCTGCGACCGAAATAATATTTTGTAATTTTTCGTATTAGAGAGCATATTTCAACTCTTACGAAACCAAGTATTATGTTCATATAGATATGAATTATATAGTCTTTAGATTTGATATTAACTAATTTCTACTTAACAACATTTGCGTATAGCTCACTTCTTCAATAAGCAAACACCAGTAATGGATCCAGAATTTTCCGGCTTTGTGGTCAGTTTTGGGTTTCGAAATTTTACAGATTTGAGGCGCGTGGCAACAATTAGAATATAATACAGAGTTACGAATTGCGCTGACGATGCAAAATTTTGAATTTGGGTTTGCGTTTCCGCCATACTTTTCCGGTATCACGCTAAAACCACACTGTGAGTTCCATGTGAATTATTTTGATTGTAAACCACGGCAGAACTGGTCTCCCGGTACGCTAGATCCGTCACGGACAAACGCTGACGAAGCTTTAAATAACTTAACAGCAATAAACCATTTCAAGTTCAAAAGGTTTTTGTGTACAGGGGCAGTAAGATGCGTACTATGTAAAGGTCTGCGAAGCAATTTCGATTTTTCAAAATGATATCCATACATTACTACGAAATTAAAACCAAACGCAATGGGGCCTATATCTGCCGCAAATCCCAGTGGCATAAAAATATAATACAATAATGGGTCATCAACGTTATACTGTCTACGCTACTGTAAAAAATGTCCACACACTTCGCTGAAACAATATTGCTCTTATGATATTTGAACTCAACAACGAGTATACTAAGTTTTGTGTGTTTTGGCAGTAGTCGCTTCGAATAAGTAAAGACAAAGTGGACACTGTTCGAACACAGTGTTTTAAAGATAAGAAATCCTTTGGACAGGTTCTGTATAATCGCTAAACGAATTTACGATCGGCCGACATTTCGTCGATCAGATAACTTGTGAACCCGACAACTCGTCGACCCCGACAACTTATCGCCAAGACAACTCATCGACTTCGACAACTTGACGTCCCAACAACTCGTCGACCCCTAGACAACTCGTCGGATCGACAAGTTGTCGTACCTACTGGCAGGGACAAGTTGTCTTTGTCGACGAGTTGTCGGGTCGAGGCGCTGTCGTAGCAACTGGCAAGCGACAAGATTTCGGGGTTGATGAGTTGTCGGGCGACAAGCTATCGGGGTCGACGAGTTGTCTATACGACAAGTTGTCGGGGTTGTCGACGAGTTGTCGGTGTCTACTAGTTATCGGGTATGGCTAGTTGTTGGCGTGAGAAATTGTCGGGATCGACGAGTTGGCTTCGAATTGTCGGTCGACGAGTTGTTGTGTTACGAATTGTCGTCAAACCTCGCTAAATAGAGTCCCTTCGGATAGACTGTATTATGTGTAAAGCAGAGTCTCTTCTGACAGACTCGATACTAAACAGCTTTCCTTTCTACGACGTACTGACAAAGTGGCATGTGTATGTACGGTCAGCCAGTTGTCTGGCGGGTGTACACTAAATGTGGATGACTTTTGGATACCGAATTTGGAAAACTGCAATTACGAGCCTTAGTACTTGCAGGTGAATACAATTTTATATAGTAGCTTGACAGCATAACGTAATTAAACTGGGCCAAAAGAAGAGTCAGTTGCAAACCACTAAAATTCTGTCCCACTTGCCGTGGTCTCTGAACCCTCGATAACGGAATGCGAGTTTGCACCCAGTCGCTTGTAGGGCAAGATCTCCAGAGTGGGACTTTACCCGCAGGTAAGCGCAGGATTAGGGTAATAAATTTCAGCCGCGGGTATACCCGCGAGTAAAGATGTGCAGCAATCGGGTACAAAGTTGATAGATTTACTCACACGAAATTTTTAAGTGTTAATGTGCGAGCGAAACATACTCTATTTAAAGAAAAAAATCACCATCGGTCTTAAAAATACCTGTTTAAACTTCAAGCGCGGGTAAAAGGCGGGTCGTGGGTCGATGTTATAGCCACATTCCACGCTGAAAATGTCATAGAAGGTTAGGCGGCGTGAACGTGATCACTAAAAGAATGAAATATTCAGCTTGTTTTCGAATCGCGAATTTTTTTGCCATTTTTTCATAGAAATGGTCATAAGTTACGTATGTTGGAAAAGCAGGTGAAACATTTTTGTCCGCTCACACCAGTAGAAAGAAGTGCACCCCTCCATCACCTTCCACTACCAACGCCCTTGGTAATGCATAAAAGTTGAGTTTACGTATGAAATACGTATTTTATACCTGTACTAACAGCAAAAAGTTGTAAAACGAAAACAACGCCATTTTATTGAACGAAGCGTATGCTTGATGTCGCATACTTAGTTGAGTTCGATGTTTTAAAATAGTAAAAATTCTCCACATTATTTTGCAAAACTCCGCAGTATTTAAACATTTTAGGCCAGGGTTTCGAAACTCACTACAGTGTAAAGTGTTTAAAATAAAGATGTAAACAACAAACATGAATAACGCAATAAAAAACTTTATTCCTACCCAAATTACTTATTTTGCAAAACTCCGCAGTATTTAAACATTTTAGGCCAGGGTTGGTTGTTTTGTAAAAATTGAATCGAACGGAAAAATGGTTTTTCCGTTTTCCCCGGTTAAAACAAAAAAAACAGGAAAATTGAAGATCATGTACCAATGCTTCCGCAAGTGCAAAAACGTTAATGGATGACTTGTCTATTGAAACAATGCATTTGCCTCAAAGGCAAATATTGACATTGAGAGAATCAAAAGGCAACTTTATTCAACATTTGATAATGTAGCAAACCTCTCCCCCTAGATTTCTTTCAAATTTCACATTGCTTTGGGATTTTTGTTTTGACTATATATTATTGAAAATTTTATCGAGAACACTCTAACTTAACCGCATATAACCTATCAATTGCATAGTTTGCAAAACTTAAACCCATTTGTTTATGCCACTAAACGCTTGCTTTATAGTGCAACGAAGATGTTTTAGTAGGTGAAATAATAAGTGTTTGGTTGAACTACGCGTACACGCAGTTTGCTATACAATTTCTACACTGCTTGTTTCAAACACGTCTATTGTACTAAGGCGTTGGAAGTTTGTTGGTTGTTTATGTTGCTCCCATGAACTTACCGGCGCTAAGATATCCCGGTTTAGACTACGGCTGCTCGGTTCGTATTGCCAGCTCTCTAATCTTGCACAGGGGCCAACCCGCTTTCTAGCTACGCAATATTCATTACCGTTTGTAACCGCGCAGCAGTGAAACACGCACGCCTGCCCGACAGCGGTGTCCAGAATTAGCAAGGAAATGAACTGCCTGTCGGCGGACGGCGGAGTCATAAAAATCACGCGTAAATTAGCCAAGTTGTCTGCCTTTTGGCGGCTGAAATACCAACCACAAAAACTCAGTAACAACTCACTTGACCTCGTTACAATAACACGATGATAAACATGCTGCACACACTACAAAGCTGTCATATACCTAAAAGGTGCATACGCCAGCGGAGGTTGCCGCAAACTTGCGGGGTTGAGTCAGGCAAAAAATCTGCAAACAGGATTATAGTTACCATGCCCAAATCCCGAAAATCTCGGTATAGGTGCCTTTGAGATTCCTCTATCCCCCGACAATTCAATGCAATGCCTACCAACGAATTGTTCCGACTCTCCGATGGTTAAGTACCGGGGTGTATCCTCAGCTCCGTTGGCGGTCTAAAGACTGGTATAAATAGTTGTTTTAGCATTTAGCAGCAAAAACTATACTGCTCGTCTACAAATTCAGACAAACAACCTGCTAATGCGTAACTAAACCACAATAGCCGCAAATTTTCTAGCCACAAATATAAAGTGGTAAATAACAATTATCAAGACGTCGTCTTTTGAGTTTTACTCTCAAGTAAAAGATGTATGTATATTAAACATTAAAAACGAAATACTTTCACGTAAAAGAAGATATTTAAGGCTTTTTACTAAAAGTAAACAGTGAAATATGACTAAGTGTTTAGCAAAGAGGAAACCTGCTGTTTTAATACATAAAATTTATCGCTAAAATATTTAGTAGAAATCCTGGCGATGCGTAAAATTCATATTTGTACAGGTCTTTCAGTCGTTCTGTAATTTTTGCGTGATGCTTTACATAAAAAAATAGCATGACGTGTGGATTGATATCTGACCCATTGGGCGGCGTATAAAACTGTCAAGGTATAATATAACAGGAATGCAAAATATATATACACAAAATCTAATAGTTGTACTAAATACTGTAGAAACCCGAATAAGAGTGTTGGAGGCTGATATTTATTTGACCTCTCTAGAAGGTAGCCTTCCTTGTTATTTAGTGCGGACTGTTATTTATTTTTAAATTCGTTGCTGATATATCAGGTATTGCAACTATCTGTTGAATTGAACGTTTGTTTTGAATAAAAAAGCTTGAGCGATAATGCAAGGTTACACTTAAGAATATACTTTTCAAAACTTATGTATGCCTAAAAGTTTTGAACTCAACTTTATTTGGTCATGGAGTCATTTATGCACTACAATTAGGGATTGTTGATATTTATGGACTCCAATTAGGGTTTTGGGCTCTATCCGCTTTTACACTGTAAAAATGGGGAGTCAAAATGACTCTCTCGAAAACAGGCTTTACCTGACTACACAAACTGAGTCAAATTTGACTCCGCCGGAGTCAAATTGGATTCACTGAGCGATTCAGTGAATCGAATTTAACTCTGGCGGAGTCAAATTCGACTCAGTTTGTGTAGTCTGGAAAAGCCTATTTCCGAGACAGTCAATTTGACTACCCATTTTTTACAGTGTACAGACTCATATTAGGGATGTGGACTACTTTTAATTAGGACTCAAAATGGGGAACCCTTCTTATTTCCCCTCTTGTTTGGATCACTACAGTAGGCGCCTATGCAAATTAAAAACTGTGACGAATTACCGACACTTTTTCTCTATCATAACCATACCACTGAAATGATGTGGGCAATCTTGACAGATTATTTGCCAATGTCGATATATACAAAGAACGTTCTGCAATAAAGAAGATTTTTTATATGCAGGGGAAAATGTTATAATTGTGGGGGGGGGCAGGGTGAAACCGGAATGCCGGTTCCGGTAGGGAAATCCGGTATTTTTCACTATCCGGTTCCGGTATTAGAAATACGTATTTTTTCACCAAAATTTTCCGGTATTTTCGGTATTGAAAATTTTTTTCTCATTCGAAAATTTTAGAAAAATTGGCATATTGTTCTTACTTTATTTAGCAAAAATTGTCCGAGCGTGTATTGCAAAAATTTCAATTTGTGTCATACTCCACAATTTATCATATGTTACCATCTACAGCATTTGTTTCAGTATTTTGGCATTCAAATGGTGTGTTTACAGTATTAAAAGAGATAAAATAGCGCTTAAAAATGAGTTTTTCGGTAACAAATATTGTTTATTTTCCGGTTCCAGCTCCGGTTCCGGTATTCTTTTAACTTTCCGGTTTCGGTACCGGTATTTTATAATTAGGGTTGCACCCTGGCGGGGGAAAATAAAAACGTTCCGAACAACTATCTAAACGCGATCTCACCTAGATGAGATAACGCAAAAACCATTATTTCCCTGCGGCGAAAGGAAATCCTTCAAGCGGCACTTAGAATACAGCTACAGGATGCAGATTAATCAGCTCGTCGCTTAGCAACTATAACACAGTGTTGTCTAGCGACACGGCGCTACATCGATTTGAATGGTAGGTAAATTTTCGTTCTATTGATAGGGTTACAATTGCTGCACGGATTTGGTTTTATGAACAATGATTTGACTTTTGTGGGTTTATGAGACAGTTTAGAACACAAAATGGTCTCTGTCATATGCATAAGATATAAGATCTGAAAGATTAAGCGTAAAATAATACTCCTGCTATGAGACTTTTGTGCCCTGACAGCGGGTAGTTTTGATTTTCTTCGTGACGGTGTAACCTCCATTTAAGATTCTTGCCAGCGAACGTAGCGAATGAGAACAGGTTTTGGACTGTAAGATGCAGAATGTTTTACCAGTGTCTATGAAAACGCTCGTTTTTAGTCTTTCTCGGAATTTCGCGAAAATTATGTTTCCAAATCGTTCCCCTGCAGACGGCAGTGGGAACCGAACGATCATATCATTGTTTGGCCGAAGCAGCGTGGCAGTGTACTGTGAATAGCCTTGTGTGTTAATGTTTAAAAATTAAAATTGAAACCCAAAAAAAATTTATATAAATCAAACAATTTCTTGCATCATCATTTGCAGTTAAACCAATTAATTTTGACAGGCACGTTACAGTTCTTAATATATTGAAATGAATTTTTATCGATTAATGTCAAAATTTCCAAGCGTCGATAGCTTGGATGGTCTCGACTGGCGTATTGCTGGATATTCAGCTTCACCACGCAAAATAAATCAATATTTACGGCGTATCAACAGTTTCAACAAAGATTATCGTGAGTAAAATCAGAAGTGAACAAAATACATGTTCCAAGTATCTGTGACGTTTTTTTGTAAATTGTTTAGAAATCGAAAGGTGGATGTAACGCCTCTCCCCTTACGGACGTCTTTCCGTCCTGAGCGAAAACGATATTAACGGCATCAAAAACTTTATTAGGAACAGTTTGTTGCACCGCGTTGTAACCGTTCCCAATTGCGGACCTAAAGTTTCCGCTTAATCTTTCAAACTTTACTGTTACTGCTTGGCGCATAGTTTGAAAATGAGGACGTATATATTGTCTATAAAAAGGTTCACGCTCTAATTTCGAATACTTAATTCTTTATGTTCATATGGACTAGGTAGCACGGGATTGCTGCTTTGAATTGAAAAAATTTTCATTTGCAATCAATGCCCCCTTCAAAGACAGAGTATGCATGAATTCGTACACATAGCGGAGTTTTTAACGATTACTAGGTATATGAATGTGAGTGGTATAGCAAACGCTTTTCACCCGTAAGTTTGCGATCATAATCCGGGCTTGAAATTTGATATTATACAAAAAAGAAAATATTCATGTGAGAAATGGTTAATGGAAAAAATTTCAATTGCTATCTTTTATATAAACACTGACAGAAAATGTGAAAATGGACAAATTTTTAGTTACGTTTGTTACCACGCCGTTCGCCGCACCAACATGTTAGAAATTTGATATTGTGCAAAAAAGAAAATATTCATGTGAGAAATGGTTACTGGAAAAAATTTCAATTGCTAGCTTTTATATAAACACTGACAGAAAATGTGAAAATGGTCAAATTTTTAGTTACGTTTGTTACCACGCCGTTCGCCGAACCAACATGTTTGACGAATCCGAAAAAACTCCAAGAAAACGCAGGCGAATATTGAGAATATTTGCCACCGATGCCATGCGTGACTGTTTATCGGATTGACACTTGAAGCAAATATATACATGCCAAGAGACTTCAGCGCGTTCTCCAAAATGTAATTTGCTAAATTTTGAAAAAACAAAAACAATTCAAATTCAATTCTTTCAATTCAGTATATCATGCCTTCAGATGACTATAGCAAGCCATCGCGAGAAGACTTGACAGAAGAATTGTTACAAGTCAAACGAACAGTTGCAACACTGACCAATGAAAACAAAATTCTTCGAACGAAACTAATGCGGCTCGAGCGCCGGCATGTTAGTTAGATTTTTAATATCCTTCGTGTGCCACTAGGAGGGTATAACCGGAAGTGAGAACTGCCAGAGCCAGAGGTCAACAAAATCCGAAGCCGGACGTAGAAGGAAATTTGATAGTTGAAACGATGTCTCTTTTAGGCTTATTTTTGCCATTTTTAAAAAATTCCCACAATTGACCCGTCAAAAGTGTGCCAAAAGTTAAAGCCAAAGGCATTGATTGATGCATTTACTCTAAAACTATTTAAAATTCAAATACCCGAATTGCCGGAATCCCTGGCAGTATCTCCCTTGAAGCTGGATCCGGATATCGATTTTCTGCCGGAACGATGCAGGAATCATACGTTCGGGTGAACTTTGCCAGCTAGTGTAACATTTTCAAATAATAGCGCAGTCCTGCAGTTGCCGAATTAAGTGCGATAGATGTACTGAAAGTCAAGATGCTTACTGGTCGAGGAGTTACAGCACATATTACTAGTGGAAGGACACTAACATTGCGTGTTATTTGTTCACTTTCTTTTCCGAATCAATAACGGCTTTTATCGGTATTGTTCTTTAGCTGTTTGTTAAGTATTTCAATATTTGATTATTTTTTTCAACATTTTTTGTAATTTTTAACAATGCGAAAAAAGTAGGCTAAATGCAGGGCGTGGTTGGTTATCCCCCTAGCCGGTGTTTGCCCAACGACGGTTGTATTTTCAAAATTGTTGCATATAAGCTTCTCACAGCCTCCTTTGGTTCTTCCATGACCTAATTTGAATTTTTCAAAATTTAGTTCATTAAGGTCCCAAGAACCAAGGTCTGTCCTTGGAACCCAAAATCGACGCAGCCTGCCCACCTGAGTCTAATTGTATTAAATTCGAACCTCTGGTTAACGAGTTATGGTCCACTCACTAATTTGGCGCAGTACCATATTGTTGGCAGCGTACCAAATAAGTTATTTGATTATAACTCGTTAGCCTGACGTTTGATTGCACAAAATTTAACACAGTTAGACTCAGCTTCGCAAGATGCATCCAATGGTATATAATCTTTCGAAGTTTTTAAAAAAATTTTGCGCGCCAAAGGGGAACCTTGAGATTTTAAAACTCAAATTTTTAAAAAAGTGAAATTAGGGTGTCGAATGAACAGGGGGTGTTATGAAAGCCCAAATATGCAATAATTTGCAAAATCCAATGATCTTTGCGCAAACGCTGGGGGATAACAGAAAAGCTTTAAACATGGGCATGAGTTACCCAGGTTCTTCGGTTACAGAAATAAAATGAGTCAGTTTTCGCTGTACATAGCACCTCCCACCTGGGGCGCGATATGTTAAAATCACCTGTCGCAGATTAAACTGTCATCATTGCCCCATATGATTTTGACGGAATAACTATTTTGTGAGACAGTTCATATTGGAAACAGTTTTTACCCGGACAACGAAATGATTTTATTCCAGAAAGACCATCTTAATCGTGTGGACGCTGCGCTGGAATCAAGCCGAACTGTAGCAGTTGCACCGTTTATGTCACCATTACCCAGCGGAAGTCGCGTTTCTGGGTCTGTTCCACAAGCAGACGCCGCTACAACAGTGTCCTCGCTTCAGCTGAAAATAGAACAACTTCAATTTCGCTTGAGCGAGAAAGAAAACGAATTAAAGTAAATGTACCAATTGGTTTACCGGCCATCCTTTGTTCGTCAAATAATCTTCGTACAGGTTATATATTTTGAAGTAAATGTACCAATTGGTTTACCGGCCATCCTTTGTTCGTCAAATAATCTTCGTACAGGTTATATATTTCAAAAATTGCGCGACACATGAAATCGTAGTTTTGAAATCCATGAACTTTTGCACTAAATTTCGTGACAGATTTTTTACAAACCGGTGACTCTGTATTTCGTTAAGCTCAACGCGTTGTGGCCTACAAGAGAAACCATATTTCATTTATATGATTCGTAAGTAGGCGGTTCATATTCGTATCTGTCAAATAAAATCGCAATTGGTACCGAAACAAACGATGTTGTGAAATACTGGCCAATATAAAGAACAGGTGCGAAACAGTATTATAAGCATATTCCTAAGCATAATCCTAAGCCTAAGCCTAAGCGTAAGAATGAACATATTCCTAGCCTAAGCCTCAGCGTAAAGCCTAAGCCAAGCAAAAAAATTAGTCTAAAACTTAAGCTTACTCGTTTCTAGTCCCACAGACAAACAGTGCGCCCCTGATCGTTACATGGGGCGAAATACTTTGTATTTTATGTTTTAGTAAAATTAAACAAAACATAAAACAAACTCAAATTGAAGAACTCGAAATTCACTTGGCAACATGCTATCAACAGGTTAGATATTTTTGCAAATGTACCCACGTCACGTCCAGCCTAAAATTTTTTTACAACATCGAAACAATTCTGTTACTAAAGTTACTCATACGGAATACATAGAAATGAATAATTCTTGGATTAATTAAGCTGAAGCGCAACGCTGAGATTTAATTCAAGCCTTAAATACAACCATATTTTGTTTTCGTCAAAGAAGATAAATAATAGTTGTAGCAAGGCGTTGAGTTCTTCCCCGCGACATACACACGCGGCTTACTGCGCAGTATTCGGGTTTCATAGGTGCAACGTAAACGTTGCACCTAATTAATGAATAACCACAACACGTTTAATAAATCCTGCTTGCTTGAACTTGAAATTCAAACGTGACTATTTTAATTGTTAACACATAATGCCTGTGTTTCTGAAACGTTACTTGAGTATTTACTTAAGTATACTTTAGTAATTACTTAAGTCGCCGACTTATAAGTAAATATTTAACTTTTTAACAAAACCGAATAAACCCCAAATGTGAGCCATGGTCATACCAATAAAATAATAGATTTGCTTTATATTAACGGAGGCGCCATCAGTCTTTAATTCCAATATACCAAGCTTAGTATACTTGAACTGTTAATCTGCAATGTACCAAATTTGTTCAGCGACTTAAGCATTAATACTTAAGTATGTTTCTAAAAACGACAAAAGGTTAAGTAATTAGTTAAGGCTTTTGGAAACCCAGCCATTATGAGTTTTTCAACTTCAGATTGCACGGTTACGT
The DNA here is from genome assembly GCA_030248215.1 of Enoplolaimus lenunculus. Lineage (NCBI taxonomy): Eukaryota > Metazoa > Nematoda > Enoplea > Enoplida > Thoracostomopsidae > Enoplolaimus > Enoplolaimus lenunculus. The sequence continues at coordinate 24,088 of JASANG010001984.1, read as the reverse complement.
CAACTAATGAGAAACCAATTTCTAGCTGATACACACATAGGTGACAGAGTTACACCGAATTTTGTTGAATATACTAAATCAGGTAAGTAAAGTTCAATTCAACTGTTTTCTTTTGTATCAAAGTTTAAGCATCAGCCATCGCTGTACCAAATATTGTCTCAAAATGAGTATTTCAGTTCGGAAGGAATAATTGAAAGTTTGTTAAGATCCAAGATGGGTATTTCAAACAGCCGTAAAAGTACTTTTGCCTCTTAGCAAATTTCGATAGCGAATATAAACCTCGATACTTCCCCTTTCGCATGGCGTGAGCACTGCCTTGACTGCCATCAGTGCTAAAATTCATATATTTAGCTGTACTGTAATTTATACTGGTGTAGGCAGTTCTACCACCTGTTTAGTGTCACGAAAATGTTTCAAATGCCCCGTATACTTTGTGTAGAAATGTAAACCAACATCTATTGCTTTTAAATAAATATGCAGCCAAACAGATACAAGCAATATGACTGCTTTCATTACAATTAACAGTATTTTTGCAGAAACTCCTGACAATGCCTCGGTGATCTTAATGACTGTTTAGCGATCACAGGTCAAAATTTAAATCCGTCCAAACAACTGAATCGGAAGTATAACGGTTTTTACTAACCAAAATACAAAGTTGGTAGAAATTCTATTAATAGTTTAATATTATACAGGGCAGCGAACATTTCATTCAGCAAAAGTTCCTCATGTGACTAATACGAGAAGATACGCCGCGAATGTACGTTTGCAAGGTGTAAAACGCTATTATTAATACATGCATCCACTATTTCATTGCTGGGGTATTGCAAATTGGAATGCCAAAGAAATAGTTACAATCTTGTAACAATAGGTATTTTTGCCATTAATTGTAAGAATTAGCGGACAGAAACTATTTTTACAACATAGCATTGTGTGGTACTTTAGTCAAAAAACCAATCGGTATGGGAAGTTTACAGGTGCAGTCTGGCACAACGAGACGTATTCTGAATTGTCTGTAGGACCGATCGTCAGTTAGTGATGGTTATTTAACAAACAAACTAAACCAGCTAGGCATACGAAATCCGCGCAAAAGTAGAGCAAATTAGAGGCTGAAAATGTGCTAAATTTTAAAGCTTACCATTTTTCTAGCTCGGAAAATATAAGACTATAACCAATTGGCTATCGGTGCTACACGAACGTAAGAATAAGTGCAAAGACTTAAATTTTAAATGTTTTTAATAAAAGGATTGGTAACCGAAATTTATCATATTTTATGCATTGTAACTCCGTTCAATGTGCGATTTTATAATCGCTGTGATAGGTGGATTTTACTATAGATGGGCACTGGATATCCGGATATGAAAAATATCCAGATATGTATCCGAAATGAAACGTGTATCCGGATATCCGCCGGATATCCGAAATGCTTTTGTCTAAAATTTTTTTGCAATAATTTGCATGATTTCACCACCAAAGTAGCTGGAGCTGACGAAAAATATTCTGTATCAAAACCTTAGTCAGAATATTAAACCACATTCTAAGTATATCTGGTTCGAGGGAAGGGTTATATTCGATGGAATCTCTATTGCAGTGGTTTAAATAAAGCAGAGGACAAGACATATCAACTCAATTTTAAGTTGTCAACGCAAGTATTTATTTAGTAGTCTGTAGCAATCTTTTAAACTGAATACCCAGAACTATTGAGGTACTGTACTGAGTGACCCGAATAAGAGGGGTGACTGATATTTATTTGACCTCTCCAGAGGGTACCCCCCTGTTATTTGGTTACGGACTGTTATTTATTTTTATCCCGTGCTCCGCCACACTTCGTTACACATATATCCGGTATTGTAACTAATCCTTGAATTGAATGTTTATTTGCCTTGTATCAAAAACTTTAGCCATAATGCAAGGTTATTATTAGGAACGTACTTCCTTTAGAGCAACGCGTTAAAACAAGTGCTTAAGAAACGAAAATTGAGGTTGGGAAACTCAAAAAACACAAAATCGAGTTTCGGATATCCGAAATAGAAAATTTCATTTCGGCTATCCGGATAAATATCCGGCAAGAATTGCCGGATATCCGGATATGAAAAAATATTCGAAGCCCATCTCTAGTCTTTACATACTTTTTGAAAGCTATGTCAGTAACCACTCTTTTGAATCAAGGTATGACTTTGGACATTAGACCTCGAATAATGAGTGCAGTTATTGCCAATTACGCTTGATGTGCGTAAATTATTTTGCAGTCTTAGTTTGTACGCTCAATATGGAATTAATTTTTTGCTATCAGCTCATACGCAAAACATAAAATTAATTTGTTCAAACGACTCGCTTGAATTAAATTATTTTCAGCGTTTACCAGCGAGCAGAAGTGAAAATAGTTTGATGAATATTGATCGGCAATATCTTTCGCGTACCAGTTATCCAAGCCGGCGCACACAGAGAGGAATCTCAGCGATTCCAAGAAAAGTAGCCGGAACCGGGCGAGGCCAGGTGTCGTCACTCAGGAAAAGTGAAGCGAAACTTCCGTCGAAGAAAACTCGAGAGAATGGAGCAAAGCAGTCGGGGTCTAAATGGCCTAAACTATGTTCTTCGACAGTTGCAAATGGGTAAATTTTAAAGATTAAAACCTCAATGTTCTATGCTGCGTCGACCAGCCTATAGACAAGAAATGGTACAGGAAAGTTTGCGTTTGCCCTGCAAAACTTTGGGGGCAAAATTTTTTTCCATTGCCGTGCAATTATTTTCCCTTCCTTAGCTGTAAGTTTTGGCGTATTCGTAAATGATGCGCTCTACGTGAATGCACCTTTTTGATTTCGCCCCTGCTGGCTGATCAAGAAAAGTTCGCGCGTGTAAAATAGCAATAATAATTCAAGATATTTTTATGCTTTATTTCGTTAAAATCACTCCGTTTACAGGATAAAACATTTCAACATAAACAGAATAATCATATTTTATTTTGATTAAATACGTATTTCCTGTAGCATGGAAAAATTAACCTTTCTTTCATTTAGCTTGCAACTAAATATGATATAAAATAACGTTATTTAGATGACATGTAACTAATTCGCATGCAAACACTAATAATGGCAGTGTGTAATTCACCGTTATGTCCACCCAAACTCATTATATCCTCGAGAAGAGCGAAAATTGCCACTCATTATGAATTGAAGATTTGCCATGTAATTTAATGCAAAACTACGTCTGCGTAGAGTTCACTTTGCTCACCAAGTTTCGTCGATTAGAGCGCCCAAAGTTGGGCCCTCAAAATTGAAAATTTGGCACAACCCTTTAACACAAAATTACGTCTGGCTTCAAGTTCCTGTTGTTCGCGAGGTTTCTACAGTGGAGCGGCTCGACGTCAGATGAAACACAAAAATTGTTTTGGGATTTAATATATACTTGTAGAAAAAGACATTCAACTAGTTTAGTGGCCCATGTATAGGACAGGGCCGGATCGTTTTCCGGATGGGCTATAATAAAGTGAGTTTTAGCTTTAGACCATTTTTTTGCTTAGGCTTATAGGCTTAGACTTATGCTTAGGTTTAGGAGTAGGCACATGCATACGCTTACACTGCAAAAAATGGTGAGTCAAATTGACTCTCTCCGAAATAGGCTCTAGGGGACTTCACAAACTGAGTCAAATTCGACTCCGCCAGAGTCAAATTCAAACTCACTAAGTCGCACTTTTGACTCTTGTGGAGTCGAATTTGACTCAGTTTGTGTAGTCCCGTAGAGCCTATTTCGGAGAGAGTCAATTTGATTCAGTATTTTTTACAGTGTAGGCTTAGGCTTAGGAATATGCTTATACTACTTTTCCAACCCTGTTCTATACATGTGCCAGTTTAGTTTGCTCCATGCATTAGCTCCTGATGACCTCTCCCGATTATTCCACGCCCAAATTTGAATTTTTGAAAATTCGATTTCAAGGTTACAAAGTCCACAAATGAAACCAAAAATGATTTTATCAAAGAGCTAGACAAATTAAACATCGTTCGACGCACCTTGCAGAGCTGACACGAATAGTCTTAAATTTTCGCTAATCCGGCGTCTGGCTATTAGCGCGTTTCTAATAAATAACTAAATTTGGCACCGATCCATGATCGTTGAGCGCGCCAAATCAGTTATTTTACAATTCTTTAACCAAACTTGTGACTGTAGAAAATTTAACATCACTAGGCTTGTTTCTAGAAGTGACGTTGAATAATATATTACTTGTCTAAAGGGCGGTTGGGACTATAATGCGTGGTTCACGTTATAACTGGGGCAGCACGGAACACGAATTGTCCATGTTGATTCGACGTCAACATAAAATGTTGTGATCTTAATAGCGATTATGCAGATAAAATGTGAATATCGTATGACATTGGCTGACAAATACCGTAGTTTAAGTCGTCATCGTATACAACCAAGGAATGTGCTATATGATACCACGGGAAATTTATGTGAATATCATGTGGTATTCTGAGACTTTACTGAATCTCAAATGATATTATGCAGGACAATGTAATTTGTACGCACGGATAATATAATGAAAACTCAGATAATGTAGCTTTAAGTGCTCTCGAATACTGAATTAGCTTCTATTCTTCTGCGCTTGACCAGTCATCCAACGCAAAACATGAGGCAGTTAAACTCAGCGCACATTTTAGGTTCCGCAGTAAAGGTCGCGAAAGTGAAACAATATATTTAAGTCTTAAACAATTAAACTTTAATTGAAATTATCAGGAGAGGTTCTGGGGAGCCAAATCGGTATTATGTTCTGATATATTTACACAAGAACGGGTCCTGAAGATTTGGACCAATACTTTTAGCAATGTAACAACCAAACACATTCCTAAGTTTAAGCCCCTCTGCGTAAAAAACACGAGTCTAAAAGAAAGCTTAAGCCTAACCCAAGCTAAAAATTAGTCTAAAATTAAAGCCTACTCTATTGCGGTCTAGTGACAAACGAGTACTAGCGGATGCAGAGGGGTGGCGGGCGAGCGTACGCCCCCGTCAGAAAAATATGTTGTGATAATATGATAAGGTCCCTACTTTACAATTTGCCCCTCAGAAAGTTTTTGCAAAAAATGATAAGGTCGCCGCGCTACCTTACAATTTTCACTCTCAGAAATTTTTTTTGCATACAATGATAAGAGGTGCCCGTCAGAAATTTCAGAATCCGCCGCTGACAGCGGGGCACCACTAAAAGTTATTCGATAGAATCTCTGTTGCAGTGGTTTATTCAGACGGAGTTATGCTAAATCAACTCAATTTCTGGTGGCCAACGCAAGTATTTTTATTAGTAAGTAGCAATCTTCGTACTTCTCTTAAAGCATCAAGTTAAAACAAATGCTTACAAAACAAAAAATAAGGTTCAGAAACATTAAAAAACGCAAAATTCTGTTCGGATATCCGAAAAAATTAATTGGCAAGAATTTCCGGATATCCGGATATGAAAAAATATCCGATGCCCAGCGCCTCTAAGCACAAATTCAAACTTTAAATTTTAGTATGTCATGATATTCTACAGGACATTTAGGTTAGTTTTACCAGAATCTGGCAAACATTTTCAAACATGTCATATATACTGACGGGCAATATTTCGAATATCATATTCTGCACTATTGCAATAGCGAGAAAACGTGTTCCAGATTGCTCAACGTAAACCCCGCATAAAAAGCGAATTTTTTAGAAATTCAATTTTGAATGCCCAAATTACGTATGTTGGCCGTTGCAGCTACACACACATACGTGGTATTTCACTGTCTGCTTCAAAAGTATAAATTTTTGTTTTAGACGTTCAGCAAACTATCTAAACGTTAACGCAGATCAAGGAAGCAATGAACCAGAGGCCCCAACAACAAACGGGTTGGCCTCGTCACATCAAAGCTTGCCGGTGCTAGATTCAGGTATATCCAATTAATTGGCTGTGTTTTCCCGAACAATATCCCATGCGTTCTCAGGTTTAAGCTGAGATTTATTCAACGCTGAGCCTCCTCGGGCTCGAGCGTCAAGCTCCTATAGCTGAGTGCTGATGTTATACGCCTCCCACTCCAGTCACTGGAGTTCGAATCCTAGCATAAAAGTTGGTCTCATGGGAAATAGAAAATGTTCATGTGAGAAAGGGTTAAGCGAAAAATTTTCAGTTTACCATCTATAACCCCTTCTCCCATTGAGTTGCCTATAAGCAACTCAGCGCAGAACCGAACCCAAAAGTATCTTGGAATTTAATATATACTTACAAAAAACAAGTGTGACTTGTTTAGCTCGCTCCACTCATGAGTTTCTGATGTTTTGATGACCTCCTCCGGTTATTCCATGCCAAAACTAAAATTTTTAATAAATTCGAATTTTAAGCTTCCAAATTCCTCCATTGGACTCAAAATGTGTCTGTCGAAAAATTGTACAAATTATATACCTTTTGACACGGTTGCGGAGCTAAGACGAATATTGTTAAATGTTTCCCAATCAGACGTCTTCCTAACGAATGAGTGATATATAATTTGTCCAACTTATCAAAAAATTTTGGGTCCCTGGGGACTGAACTTGTGGCCTGAAAAATCGAATTTTTTAAAAATTCAGATTTGGGCATGGAATGATCAGAGGATGTCATCAGAAGCTCAAATATGCAAAAACTTTCAAAATGCAAGCATTTTTGGGCAAACGGCGGCTAAGGGTGGGCTAACCGATCACTCAGACAAAGAACGATTTTTTCCATTTTTTCAATTTTTTTCCGGAAAAAATGGAAAAAATTCGTTTTCTTTTGGTCATAACTTTTTTCCGGAAAAAACAACCCTCCCTGGTTTGAATATCTACTACATTAAAACTGAAATACATACGCATGATATATGTCGCAGGCCAATCAGCTATTCACACAAATTACCAATTGGCCCAGGTCAATCTGCTATTCTGAGCAAATCGCAGATTGGCCTAGGCCAAATAGCGATTGTAAGATGTAGCAAAACAATAGTGATGTAGAACCAACAATGATTGATTAACGGTATTGCGTCTGTTTAAATAATGCAATTTGATTGGCCGTTTAGCCTTGACGAAGCTGCTATTATATGCAGGATAGTATAGCGTGGCTTGGCCTAGGCCAATTTGTAATTTGCCTGAATAGCAGTTTGGTCTAAGACATATATAATAGCTAGTTTTTGTTAACTAATACGCAACAAGTATTTTTAATGCGCAACAACTATTCTTAACCCCTTCTCACATTGAGTTGCCTATAGGCAACTCAGCGCAGTGTATATACGTTAAATAATATATCGCACTGTGTTCAACAATTGCAACACGTATACATAGTACTAAATCACCACAAGACATGAGAGCCCCCTCGGGCTCGAGCGTCACGCTCCTATAGCTGAGTGGTAATGGTATACGCCTCCCGCTCCAGTCACTGGAGTTCGAATCCGAGCATAAAAGTAGGTCTCAGGGGAAATAGAAAATATTCATGTGAGAAAGGGTTAATATGTTGCCAATGCATATCATGTATTGCAACTACGTTTACTAGCTTAGACAGTTTTTCAAACGTTATATGTACAATTAGGATAAATTGTATTAAGCTGCAACTTTTTAAGGTACTGGTGTCATAAAGCAGCTTCATCCAAAAAGTCCCGAAAACGTCACTTCTCCAGTCGCTTCGTCCGGAAACCAGACGACAAACGGCTCGCCAGATTCGCGTCCAGTGTCTTCCGAAAAATTCGCAAATGCCCATTCAATGGCATCACCTATAGAGTCCAAATGGCCCAGCGCCCAAAGCATTTTATCCACAGACCGCCGTGGATCTCGAGTCTCAAGTTCAGTTGCATCTGTGCGGTCCGTGGTAAAGCAAGAATTTCCGAGTGAAGAAAAGCTAGAAGAAACTCTCACTGGACAAGAACGGCTGCCAGATTTGGACGATATATCGTCAACCAGAAGTCATGCAAAAAGTAGCAAACGATCCAGCGGCCGAAATACATACCGTAGCGATTATGCTAACTCTCCTCAAGTACTGGTTGCCTCATGCGATGCTGACAGTGAGGTAAGTAATTCAGCGATTTGAGCACAAAAGTTATCAGAACGAGCCATTAGACATAGTACATTATGCTATGAGTAAATTGACCGCACACTGTGTACACGAAATGTTACACAACTCGTGGTTCATTCTTGGGAGACAATATTGATGAAAAATTTTAAAGCACTGTCTTCAAAAAATTGGCTGTTAGCCATATATATACACCTCAGATCACCATTGTTTTTTCATTTGAATTTAATGCACTTATTCTCGGATGGTTTGCATACTTTATAAGACGTTAGAGTTGTATATATGTTTTGCTTTTAGGAGCACATCCGACTTGCATCAGCGATAGCAGCGCACATGGCACGAGTAGAACACTTGAAGACAAACGCGCCAGATTTGTTGTTTCGCTATTGAAAACAAAACGATCAAAATTCAACCAGCAACAATTGACAGTTTTCACAGCCCGTAACTATATTTAGCGCAAGAGATTAAAGTAAAACTTTTTGGAATAATTTTTGGTTCCGGTAATTATTTTACTCGAGTTTTTGTATTAGTCAAGTTCTACGAAATCTCCGCATTACCGGGCTTAAATGTGTTTAGCTTCTCGTATACCATGTCACGCGGCGTATAAGTCACAATTCTCATTAAATCTTTTGGCATCTCCAGAGGGTACCCCTTTATTCGGTTACGGACTGTCATTCATTTTCAACCCACACACCGCCGCCGTACTGCAACTATCCGTTGAATAAAATGTTTATTTGTCTTGTATCAAAACCTTGAGCGATATATAACGCAATATACTTAGGAATGTACTATCAAAACTTAAGCACGTTTTAAAGTTTCGAACTCAACTTTATTTGGTCCTGGAGTCATGTATGTTACAGTTAGGGATAATTGACTTTATTATGGACTCTAATTAGGGTTAGGGTCTTTATCCACTTCTGGACTCTTATCAGGGATACGGACTCCTATTGATTGGGACTCGAAATGGGGACCACCTTTTAGTACCCCTGTTACTCAATTCACTACACTACGGTTCACAGAAGGATATTTCAAAATGCCTTCCAAATACTCTACGAATAATGTGTCATTAACTATATTACGTAAATCCGAAAAAACAAATTCCTTAGAAAGACGGAGGAATAAATAACGAAAAAATCATCAGGCAGCAGGGTACTGGAGGTCTGCCTCCGGCTCCGGCAGGAAATCAGGCTCCGGTCCGGCGTTTTTCACCTCCGGTTGCACCCTGTCCGGTAGGATTTCTTCAAGATATTCCTTAGAAAGAGGGACAAATAAATAGCGAATAAAATAACGGATTTCTTTAAAATTATTAAATTATCAAACAGGGCCAGCGGGGATACATAGTTACATCCACCTACGGAGCTGCGGCAAATTAAAAATACAGCAGGTGTCAACGGACTGTAGTTTGAAACTGCCTGCTAACAACTACTGTTATTAGGTATTAGGAATTGTTTCGAAAAATTGACTTTCTAATTTTAAAGAACTTTGTTTGTTGCCAAAACAATATTTTCACGGGTAGTTCTGAGGCTGCTAAACTAAAAACCAATGTACAACCGGAGGTCTGGCTCCGGCTCCGGCAGAAAATCCGTCTCCGGCTCTGGCTCTGGTAGAATTTTTACCGGAGTTTCCGGTAATCTCGGGAGTAAAATTTTGCATAATTTTGCAAAATTTATCTGTTTAGACGTTTCGTTTTAGTTTTGTCGCAATTCTGGAAAGAATTTTCGAAATTTCGCACAAAATTAGCGTAAAAGCGAACAACTTAACAACATATTGCAGATATTGGCTACAACTAATTAACCATCAGTAGTTTTCACCTTCGTTGCACCCTGCAAATTAACCATCATTTTTGCTACCTAAATTTTGCCTCACCTCCGGTTTTGGCAAATTTCGTTGACCTAAGGCTCCGGCTACGGCTCGTGTATTTTTCACCTCCGGTTGCACCTTACAACTCAAACCCTTCTGGGGCAATTTTACTTTTATTTTGGGATTTCGGGATATGATCGAAGGTGGGATTTTGGGATTTCGGGATATGGTCGAATGTGGGATTTTGGGATTTCGGGATATGGTCGAAGGTGGGATTTTGGGATTTTGGAATTTCGGGATATGGTCGAAGGTGGGATTTTGGGATTTCGGGATAAAAGGTCGATGGTGGGATTTTGGGATTTCGGGATATGGTCGAAGGTGGGATTTTAGGATTTCGGGATATGGTCGAAGGTGGAATTTTGGGATTTAGGGATATGGTCGAAGGTGGGATTTTGTGATTTCGGGGTATGGCCGATGATTTGATTTTTGGATTTTGGGATTTCGAGATATGGTTGATGGGATTTTGGTATTTCGGATGGAATTTCGGGATATGGACGACGGTGGGATCTTGTAATTTGGTGATATGGTCGAAGGTTGGATTTTGCGATTTCGGGATATAATAGAAGGTGAAATGTTCTTAAACCTAAGCCTAAATCTAACCCTAGACCTGTGCCCAAGGCTTAACCTTGTGAGAAGTTTGTGATTTTAGCTCAACCCTGTATCCTGTATCCCACCGTTATGCAGTCCTTTTCTCGATGTACGCTTATCGCTCTGATTTAGTAAACGCGGACGGCAAATGTTTAACCCTCCAAAATCCTGTATAACACCGAGTATTAACGAGCAAATCACAGGTTATGCAATTTAACTCGTAGCCTGATTCGCAATCCTTAAAGCAAATGTCTGAATCCGTTTTAGTCCAGCCACTGGCTTTACCGCTACCAATACTATTACTATTTCCCAAAATCCGTGCAATTCTAACCCCATTAGAATTACCCCTGTTAAACCGTGCACTCTAAACCCCGTTAGAGATACACCAAATTTTCCGACCAATCTAATGCACACAACTTTATCCGTGATACCCGAGTTTCCTTCACATCTTAAGCCACCGTGACAATACCTAAACCTAAATGCAATTGAAATCGTACTTACCAAGGCTCCGTTCAAAGTTCCAACCGTGTAACACTTCCAACCAGTAAAACAATAAAAATACTCATATTCCACCAACAGCAATTAAACGACTCGTACTAGCTCAAGATTGATTATGATTCCGGTCCCGGCTACCCCATATACGTCTCGATCTAATTTGCATACCGACCGACACACACAATTGGGTGTCCGTCAATGCTGTTTAGGTCCAGCGCCACTCACCCGGTACAACAATTACCTATAACAACAACAACAACAATACACTGTACAACGACCAATTACAGAGCACCATTTTGGTGCTGACATAGCCTAGCTATGTCGTTATCCGCAGCATCGGCCAGCACTATATAAAATAATATTCAATGGCCACGCAGGGCCCAAATAAGTTTCACTTTGCGGACGCAGCCGCCATAGCATCGATTTTAACTATTCTACGCCTTGTAGCAACGCCTAAGCCTAGCTTAAGTTCTAAGAGAGATTAGGTGGAGCCAGGGACTCCCTTTAGGTGTGGTTTTGATTTAAGGATTTATTTTATGTTTCAGTTTTAAGCCTGAGAGCCTAAGCCTAAGGAATTGCTTACGATGAATTTTATTGAAATCCCAACATCCCAAAATCCCAAAATCCCACCACAAACAAAAAGTGTCAATTTTCTAGTTGAGACGGTGTGATTTTGGGACGGCACTCAACTATACATGGGCCCACGTTTTGTATATAAAATCTGTGGTATAGATTAACTACTGAATATATTTGCTGGCGGCACTAGCCTGTTGAGCGGATTGATTTCAAAAGATAGAGGATTGGTAAAAAATTGGAAGAAAATAAACTTGCAAGGGAAAGAACGCATAGAATTTAGTCAGAAATAGGGGTTCGAGACCTGAAAATCTAGGCTGAGACACAGATGGATAATGCACAAAAATGACGATTAGAATTTGTCGGAAAATAGCATTTTAAAAGAATTGACAGGAATACAATAACGCATAATGTTTTTGGCACAATTAAGGCTTTGCGAGAAGAATTCATAAACCGCCAAAACGCCAAGGTCACAAACTAATTGCTCGAATTGGAAACAAAGATGCCAAGGAAACTACATAGCTAGGTCAATCTGGTGCTGAAGGTGGTATCAGCGTGAAACAGTGTCCACGTTAGGTCCTACCAGACAGCAGTGAACTTATGGCAATCACCCAACAAAAAGCGCATGAAAAGCTTTGATTTATATTGAAGTTTGCATTTAAATGTAAGGCTTCTACTACATGCGATTTGGCTCCGGTATTTTTCATATGTATTATCAGAAAAAAATCAGGGAACACGATTCGACTATTCCGAGGAAAAGTTTTTTAGGTTTTTAATTGTTATAAGGGGAACCCTTGGATAAAATTTTCGAAAAAATTCTCCCAGATATTTAAAAAGTATAATTAGCACTGTCTAAACTCGACGATTTCAAATTTCCCGATTTAACTCACGTATGCTGACCAGAAATAAATACGTTTGCGTCACATGCCCTCCAGAACGGTTACTTCTGTTGATGATGAGTCCTGTACAATTTTGTGTGAGGTCCTAAGCTACGTTTAGTTTTCTTAGTCTTATGAAGTTGGCTAAAATGAAAAACTTTTCTTTGGAATATAGCCAAATTATATTTTTTCGGAATCCCATGGTCGAGCTCATATGCGGTGACTTTCTCGGTTAAACCGAATAAGGGCCGGCTGGGCAATATATAGGTAAAAAAGTTTAGAGTCTGTGTCGTTTTTGTACTCTGGTGTATATTTGTAGAAGAAATTGTATTACGCAACTGCTTTTAATACATGTGCATTTGTTTTAGCTTTTCATTAACTCACGTTTTATTTTATGGCCCCCGTTGTTGTGACGACGAACGTAGTTCCCTCTGGAGTGGTTCCACCTGGTTATTTGCCACCACAGGGGACACTACCACCGAACTCTCATATCTCTGTTCAGCATTCTCAGCAAATCCATTCGCAACAACAGCAACCGTCGGTCATGCAACAACATTTACAGCAGCAACACATCCAGCAACATCATCAAGTACCACATCACCAAAAGCAACTTGAGGTTTGTTGTTTAATGCTTTATTTCAGGAGCTGATATACAAATTAGTTTGAATTTTTCATTAACTTATATATTGGTATCAGGGTTAATTATATTACGTAAGCCTTGCAATCGCGAGTGGTGTGCGCTTTTGCTGAATTTGTCAAACTACATATATGTGCTGATTCCTATATGGAAGTAAAATAATTGTTTTGTATATGCGACAAAGTTTCCAAAGAAATTGGCTTTGTTGTTTAATTTAAGGTGAAACTTGATGCGGTGGCATTGAAAGGAATAGATTTGATACGCCAATTACGAAATACCGTGACTTCTGTGTTTGCATTGATCAGTAGTCCTGAAATAGCATCTGCCTCTGCAGATGATAAGTCCGATGGACCTGCGCCTGAAAAACGACTGGCACTTCAACATCAACCATTCACAACTAACCAAACTTTTATATCTGAGATGAAATCTCGATTAGATGCAGTAATGACAGATTATGAGTTAGTTTAGGTTCTTTGTAGTTTACGTAGTTTAGCATATATTCTTTTACGTATATGACACAAAGTCGCTAAATGTGATTATTATGTTTTTATCGGATTTTACAACGCCATTCTTGTAGTGTCTAAGCTTTTATTAGCTGGCTGTCGCCTGTTTACCTTCCAGTTTACACATGCATTTTACATTAAAACGGTGCTTCGATATTGAATATAAATTATTTTAGCAGTGAAAAAACTATCATCGACCATTGCAGAAGATTATATGAATAATCGTTTCGTTCGAAAACGTATTGGGAGCTCTAAACAAAACTATTTTATTCCGTCTTTTCTTTACTTTAGGAAGTTTGAAAAACATCTGAGCTTTTTGCCCAAAACTCCGTCCACGCTTGTTGCTGGTAATGACAGCAGTCTCATGCAGTATAGTTTATTGGACACACCGGAATCGTACTTTCAAACGCTTGGGACGTTAGATTGGGCCAATAAAGTAATTATCTCTCTCATTTTTCGCTATTCAAAATAAATAAGTTGGTCTGGTACTTGTATGTACTAAGCTTAAAATCAAAACTTTTGCGTTAGTTTCTTTGATTGAAGTACTATTGGAGCCTTTATTGATGTATGGTTCTTTTCGCTAAAACTAATTGCTGTTTTTTGCAATTTCGTTCGTACACCACGGCTATGTTCAACTGAAATCAGTACAGTTATATTCTTATTGAATAATTGAATCTGGCAATATGCTGTAGTACGTAGTTATCGTTTAACAGAATTTACGTGTTCAGAAATTTTTGGCATAACCTAAAATGTATTTCACCGTATGATTTATTAAATTGATTAAAATGCGTGTCAAACCATCATTAATGCTGCTTTGAGCATACGTAATAGCTTTAATTTCAGGTACAAGAGTATGGTTATTGGAACCAAGCATTCACTTTCCCATATGTGCAAACACGGAGGATTTTTAAGAAAATGATTAAACCACATCAAGGAGCGTATGCCAGACTGGCCAGCTTGTATGTAAAAAGTCGTTAAATCTTTTTATTCATTGGAATCTTAAAGGCTTGATCACATTCATTGGAATCTTAAAGGCTTTTTCGTTTTTGACTCTTTTGAAGAACAACGGTGGTTCCCACTTTTAGCTAGGTTTTGAATGCATGACATATGTCTGAGTTAAGTTATAATATATTCTCTTCACTAATCGAAGGTTTTTTTAAAAAGTTATTTAACATTAACAGACGGGTACAATAAGTTGGAGGTATATAATTTGTCTAGATATACACGAATATAGTTAAAAATAACACTTACGTTAGCTCTGTTTGCTTTAACTAACACCGCATTGTATTGGTTTGCCTATTTAAAGAAACGTTGCATTATTCAACATTTCAATACTATGTAGTAGTAATTTGACTTTTTGTGATGGTAAATACTGGTGTTTTGTTTTCAGAGATATCTCGCGTTTCATTGAGGACTATGCAATGAAGATTAATTTCAAAATTGACACAATTTCCAACAATAAATGTGACTACAAATTTGTGGTATGGCTTCTTATTGAGGATACTTGTGCCACGTTGTTGTCTTCGTAATACATTATAGAACATTACTGTGTATTGAATGTGATTATCAACTCAACTTTCCAAATAATTCAGCTTGGTGTATTTTTTCGGAAAAACGTTGCAAGCTGCGTTATATCCTTCCTTTGTGCAAGAAGCTTAACTTGGCATTGGATGTGACTACTAAGCTTCATATTTGTTATTTTGATAGAGGTGGGGGCGTTTTTATTTTTCTTGTATTTAACGCGGTTTGAACAATATACCGCATGATTATTTTTGTAGGTAAATGTTGATCGCATATTGAAGGCTCTGGTATGTATGCGTGGTTGCTTGTTCAATTTCATATTAATTAAGGGGGTTGACGAAACCTTTTTTGATGACACTGGAGCAAAGGTAATATTTACTTTTGTATATGTGTGTTTTTATGTAAGACACAAATCCGGGAAACACCTAGTTGGTATGCCGAATTATTTAAAAATTTTATATATGCTATTTTATTGAGAAAATTTTGTTAATCACACTTATTTGTTTTAAACAGGCAGGCATAAGAATTTGCTCGGTTTTTTGTTCTGGAATATATAACCTTATGACAAAGAAGTTTTTTGACCTCCATCTAATATTCGAAACGTTGTCTGAAAACCAGTTAAAAGGGCATCCTTAGAATTTTGTTTTTGGTTGATCAAGATCAATATGCATTGCGTCAGACTTGTGAAATATCTCTGTGTGCCAGAACATGAATTGAATTTCTTTGAAGGAACCGGAACAGAAACAGGAATCCGAATTCGAAATAATTTTCGTTATTGAATTACAGTTGGACTCTTTTGAAAACTTTCCAAAAAATGGTTTAAGCGTATTTTAACCTGAAGTTTTGCAGAAATTTCGGCCGGAACAGGAGTTCCGGTGCAACCCTGCAGTGTGCTTAACTCGGTTCATTCTGTGCTGATTGTTTTCACTTTTAGCTTGATATGCGAACTCCATCCAGACATCTTGTCTTCCGGAAGGTAACAAAAGTTGGTTTTGTTTCCGTTGTAATCTTTGACTGTTCCACGTTGTTGTAAACATATATTATTACGCTCGGAATAGTTTTCGTGTATTACTAATTTTTGATTTTGCATTTGTGAACCATGTGCGCTACTACTCTCAGCAAATGGTGTACGATCAGTTGAATTTGATAAGTTACATTGACACCTGCTCTGTTTTATCTCGAAATCGTCGTTTTTTAGCTCACTGATCATATGAAGGCATTATTACTTGTGTTCTCGTTCAGCTTACTGCAAACACCGCAAAACATTCCCCGTAACGTCAATGACGTGATGTGTCGGTTTTTTGTAAGTCGTGTGCTCTGGTATACTGTATAATAATTACGCGAGCGAAAATAATAAATTTTATTTGATCCGCTTTTAGTTTTAACGTTAAACACATAAAACAGCTATTGAGGAATATTGCGAACGAATTGTTCCTGTGTGTCACTGTCAGGTATCTTGGCAGTATACGCTTCAAGCTCAAGCCTAAAGTTATACAGAACTCTGAGAAATTCGAAAACTATGAATTTAGTATGTGCAAGACACGGTTTCTTTCAAAAAGTTGCCCAGTTATATTTCTGTTAAAAAAGTGGCATGTTTTAAATAAATAAGTTTGTTGTTTAATTCGACACAAGTGTTATACTGGTTTTTTCAGATCTGGTTGTCCCACTATCGTCGAATGTTTAGTGAAAAATGCCACGTTTGTCACAAAGTGTTGCTGGATAACCTGCCACCGCTGCATCGTGAAACCAACCGTAGTATTCTGATTGCAATGCATGATTCATGTCGTCACAGTTGAATGTTGTACGGGTGAATGTTTACGTAATTTGTTGCGTATCAGCGATTTAGTTTCATTCTCCCAAAACACCAGGTTAAGCTTCATGTTCATGCTACAATGAATTTTTAGTTACTTTGAACCTGGGAAGTGCCTATATGTTCTTCAAAACATCTTCTGAAGCAAGCATGTTTGGAAGCTAAAAGGGCCAACTTTGACCATTTTGTCAACATCAATATAACATATGGTTGAGTTATTTAGCAAAGAAGGTCACTTTACGCAATAACTTTGGCGTCTTTAACTTTTGTCGCTTTTTTGCACGACAATAAATAAGCACATGTACATTTAGTTGTTACTTTTATGTTTATTATGTAATGTAACAGTAAATTTTGTACTCTCTATAAATTTATGGTTCTCCATATCTATTGGATTGTTCTATTGTTGCCAAATTAAAATTTATAACACTAGCTGCATGTTATTCTTAATCTGTTAACGTATGCATTGTATGCATTCTGCTATATTAGCTTTCATCACGCTATTCTTTTAGCTTAGGCAACGAAAACATACACTATTAATTTTGTTCTTGCTTTGGACCAATGTTACTTTAAGGGGCGTAACAGTAGATTAAGCGTATTTCTAAGTCTAAGCCTAGGCGCGGCAAAAAATGTGCTCCTAAGCCTAAGCAAAAAATATCATCGTACACTCGGAGTTAACGGGTTAACTGCCAAAATTTTTAGCCAACATCTACAATATGTTGTTAAGTTGTTCGGTTTTACTTACGCTAATTTTTTGCGAAATTTCGGAAATTCTTTCCTGGAAATCGTGACAAAAGTAAAACGAAACGCGCTAAACAGATAAATTTTGCAAAATTATGCTAAACTGTGACAAAATTCCTGGAGGCCGATTTTCTGCCGGAACTGGAGGCAGACCTCCGGTTGTAATCTGGTGCATGTACCGCCAACGCTCACAAAACGATGATACATAAACGAAGTACTGGAATGGTAATTTTGAGTCTGAGATCAGAACTATCAGTTAGGAAAAACTAAATCGATGATTGCAATAAAAAATCAGGGTTAGGCTACAAGACGTGGTACTCACATAGGGTGGCACCGAATCTATCGCGAGTTTACCGAATCCCGGCCAATATAAAGAAAAGGGCCGGAACAGTAGTATAAGCGTATTCCTAAGCCAAAGCGTAAGCAGGTGCATATTCCTAAGCCTAAGCCAAGCAAAAAATAAGTCTAAAGCTTATGCTTACTGTATTCTAGTACCACAGAAAAACTCTCCACCCCTGATCTTTACATGGGCCCCGAATCCTAACCCACGGTTTGCCGAATCGAATTTCGATTCCGAAGCTGGACTTCGACATACCTCTTAATTTGCTATTAATAAATAAAAATAAAATTAGTTACATGACAAGTTGATCTAGCGAACCGGATATTATGTACTTAGGCAATAGAAACGTGAATTTTGAAACAACGTATTCATTGAAATGTGGCTTGATGTCCACAATCAACAGTACTAAGTGTATATGATTTCAATTTATAAGTGGTTCAATCTTTTTCAGCTTAATTATAAAACGATAAACATGTATTTCCCAAACTTGTCGGATTGGGCTTATTATAAATCGAGTATGATTTCGAAACTTCGATTTTTGCCGAATCTTAAAATCGATTCGAAATTTTGTTACCACTTAACGCCAATGTTACTTTAAGGGGCGTAACAGTAGATTAACCGTATTCCTAAGCCTATGCTGTGCAAAAATGTTTTCCTAGGCTAAGCCGAAGCCTAAGCATAACCAAAAAAATGTAATCTAGAAGATAAATCTACTCCTTTGTGGAACACCAGAAATCTGGGCCCCCATTAAAGCACCATGGGCCCCACTTAGGGTGCAAGTACACGGTCAGCAGAGTATTCAAAGGAATAAAACTACGTAGATAAATGCTTAAATTTAAGTATATATTAAAAAGCAATGCTGCAAAAAGGGCTACTGGAGCTTTAAAAATTCACGTCTCACTATATAGGACGTCAAAACCGTGGGATAAACAAAACATACAGGGTGTAACCGGATATCCGTTTCTGGTAAAAATCAGAGTCCGTTTGCGTTTCCGTACTCGAACAATACAGCGAACCGAACAAGTTAATGCTTTCCGCAATAATGTAATAGCGCAGCTTGAATATTGCAATTTGCAATTCGCCGTTTTGTTGTCATCACTTTTCTGTACTCGTTCACTAGCAGAGTATCGCAGACAGGGTGAAACTGGAAGCATAAAATACCGGAACCGGAAAGTGAAAAAATACCGGAACCGGAAAACAAAATATACTTTTATACCGAAAAATTCATGTTTAACACTTTTATCGCTTTTTATTGGTGCAAATACACCATTTACAATGCCAAAATCTTCAACAAGTGCAGTAGCTGAAAACATTTGATAAATTGCGGAGTACAACACAAACTAAAAATTTTGGAAATACTCGTTCAGACAATTTTAGAAAAATAACTTAGGATAATATGCCAATTTGTCTAAATTTTCGAAAGGAAAAATTTCCAGTACCGCAAATACCGGAACATTTCGATGAAAAAATACCGGATTTATTACCGGAACCGGATAGTGAGAAATACCAGATTTTCGTATCGGAACCGGAATTCCGGTTGCACTCTCATCGCAGACGAATTTCAATTGTTTAAATTAGTTTGAATTTGGTTGGATTTTGTTACCATCCTTGGATATTAAGTTTTGTTTCCTCAACAGTTTGGCACAGAAATACGCGATATACCTGTATTGATGTTTGGTAAAAACCTGGTTAAGTCTTGAAGTGTGCTATTGAAATATTTTGTATTAACTGTATTATTTAGCTCAAAATCAAATCAGTTGGGTTTAGCCAGCAAGGCCTTCCGCAGACCTGTAGAATAGGTAGATATTTTAACTAAGCACTTTTGACATATCATAACTAAGTTCAATTGTAAAAGTACAGTAAAGCTTTTCTGACTAATTATGCAATAAAATATTAATCATAGCCGACTTACAAAAGTGTTGAACAAGAGTTAATTGACGCAAACTTGATCTAAGATCTCAAACTCTTAGGGTTGCAGCTTACTTTACTGTGTCGGACGCCATCTCACGCCGACGCGCAGCGGCCTGCGGCAATTTTTAAACAACTTTTACAGTGCCGCGCGGCCTCATGTGGTACTTTTTAATAAGTTTTGCTGTGCCGCAAGGCGGCGAGCGGCGAGTACATCACAAACCTTAGTGTGCTTTACTGGACCGAACCGCGTTCATAATTTTTTGAAATTATAGCTACTAGTCAAAGTCGGTATAAAATTTGCATCACCAAATATACAAATTAAGATGTTTTATTCACAGATGTCACATTTTGTACAATGTTGCTATTTCCACTCCAAATGTTGGCATTCTTTATTTAACCAAGCGTTTACACAGGTATCAAGCCTAGGTATATGTATTTTGACGGGGAATCAATACACGAATATTTATAAAACAGTCCTGTTCAAAACTTCTTAGGCTTGGGAAAAGACGTAGGCATATGCTTAGACAAAGCAAAGCCTTGTCTTAAGCGTAAGCGCAAAGGTGAGTGAAAAGTGGCGTAGTAGAGCCTAAACAACTTTTATTCGGCGTTCCAGCAATACACGGCGTATCAGCTTTAATTATTTAATGTGATAATTTTATAAATGTAGTGTATGTATTTAGTGGTAGAATGTCACAAGCTCAAAAACTTGATGCAATCGACGAGCTTTCTTCAGTGCTTCGGTTTTTGAAAAAACCACCGCCGCAGTACACGACACAACCTCTTTCGGCTCGCGGCCTTTTCGTTTCAATAGCACAGGTATGAATTTGCTTCATTGGATATCTGACTTTATATCCGGTTCTAGTAAGACTACAAGACTCAGCAATGTATTTTTGTTTTGTCCAATTTTAATCAGTATAGAGCTCAATTTGTTAACATCAGCTATGCAAATTTCTAAACTATTGAGAGTTGCAGTGCGTGCGAGTATAGTACAACCCTATCGTTATGGGAAACTCAGTGTAGCTGATGTCAATTTCTTCATTCTTTCTTTGCTGGGCTTTCCATGGTGGTACCCACCATTGGCCGACCTCAGGTTGATGTTTTCTGGTCTTGGTCCACAGGTTGCATTGGCCACATTCTTCAGAGTGTTGTAATGCATAAAATAATCTCTAAAAACCTAGAATATAGCGGGAATATACCACTTCTGGGAGAATTAAGTAAAAATGCCATTAAAATAATGATCCCACAAGTGATAATTGCCAGGGTTCTAACAGGAACTGAACTTTGCCGGAACAGGAAGAGGAACAGGAATTGAATTTCTCTCCAGGAACCGGAACAGGAACATTAACCGGGATTTGAAATAATTTTCATCATCGAATTACTGTTGGTCTTTTTAGATTACTTGTCAAAAAAGGCTTAAGCGAATTTTCCAATATTTTGTCATCAAGTTTTGCGAAAGCACATATGAAACAGTTTATTCACAAAACTAAGCTAATTGCAAAAATGTTTCCAATATTTAGATGATTAGTAATAATTTTCCAAAAAAACGTGAACATTCCGTTTCCTGCATCTTTGAATGCAGGAACAGGAACAGAAATTGAATTTTTGCAGGAATTCCAGCCGCAACTAGATTTCCGGTTGAACCCTGATAATTGCATAGTGAAAGTTAGCATTCTATATACTTAATAGAGTACCTGGCCACAATCGTAAAACCCGCTGCTAAGGTCTAAATTATGTCCAAACCCGCTGATGAGTATGTAGAATATCAAAAGCTCGCATCTTCACCTTACGTGAAATAATTTAAAAAGTCCGACTTTTGTCTTGGCAGTTAAGTTAATATGCAAATTAACTGTTAACTACCTATTCAATTATCGGTGTTGGACGTTTGTAAACAGTTTATTCAAATTCCGCGCACCTAAAAACCTAAAAAACCTTCAGTGCTGAAATTGATTGCTTTTACCTTAAATTAGTGAAATATTGTAAAAAGTGCTAATTTAGACTTAAAATATGCAAATTAGCTATTAGCTAACTATTCGATTATCGGTTTTGAGGGTTTGTAGACAATTTATTTAGGTTCCGCGCACCCAAAGACTCATTATTGCTGAAATTAGATTGCTTGTAACCCTAATAATTAGTGAAATATTGTAAAAACGCCTAGTTTAGGCTTATCAATTGTGCTTATATGCAAATTATCTATTAGCTAACTACTCATTTATCTTATCAGTTTTAGAGGTATGTAAACACTTTATTCAAATTCCTCGCCCTCAAAAACCGTTTAGTGCTGAAATTAGATTGCTTGTAACTGTAATAATTAGTGAAATAATGTAGAAAGTCCTAATTTAGACTTAACTATATAATTATGCAAATTAGCCTGTAGCTAAAAAACGGCTTAAAAGTTTAAAACCCAATGCGAGGTTAACATTCCAAGATAATTGGCTTTCAAACAACAAAGTTTATCAAAATCGGTTCAGCCGTTCCATAGATTCTTTTCGGACGGACAGACGGACAGACTGACATCCACCTTTCGACCCCAGAGTACAAATAATAAAACGCTTCGCGAAGCTCAGAATTTTGCTTCGCTCAATAAACAAAATTCGACCGAATTTGGCACTGGCATGATTTGCAATTCAAACAGTGCGATTTGCGGTAACACAGATAATCGCCATACATAATTAGTACACTTCGCAACAATTGTACGGTTCCGCTCATTGTGCAACTTGTGACACTCTACAGTATAATATGACGCCGCAGCGATAAGCTTATCGACATTTTAGATTGACGATGAAAAATTTGGTTCACTTGGTGCATTCACTACTCGTCGGGATGCAGAATTACATGCGGCAAAAAATGCGCTGGGCATTTTGAAAAAACGGCAGTCCTTATCGGGTTCGCCTGATAAATTGACAATTTTGACGTCGGATGATCATACAAACAATACGCTAGATTTCTCGAGCGAGCCAGCGGCAAATAGTACTAGCAGAAACTCAGAGGATCGCACGCAAGAGTTTACCGTCGTCACGGCAAAAATTGTTGACAACTGTCACCCAAGTCTAGACGATGAAACAGTTGTACGCCGGACTGAGTCAGAACGAATTTGTTCTTTACTCCGTGAATATCCGCAAGGATACTGGATCGAATATCTTGAGAAGTTGTATCAGCGAAGGTATTACAAGATGTTGAACTGTAATTTTGTCTCAAATGTGGGCATTTTTCGCTTACATATTTGGTAAAGAGTGGTGTGTCTCAGGAAAGCTTCCACTTTGTATCCTCGGGCTTGGTTTTGTTATCTCGCTTTTTTGTGGTTGAAATTAATTTTCCAATAGTTTTTGCATTAACTGACGATAAATAATGAACATGATTGCAAGATTTACATATAACGCCAAGATGTCGATGCTGGAACCATGCCTAAAATACGTGTGCTGAACGTTCTAGGATTACTGCATGTCAAATAGATTTAAAACGACCCATTTTTACGCGTTTTTAATTTTGTAAATTTAAAGACAAATTAAAAGTTCATTGGCAAGGATTTTGAAACAATTCTGAAATTTTAGCTTTTTGAAAAGAATGTTATAAAACAAAAGAGTAATTTTTTCATTCCTTTACATTTTTGACTAAACTTTGATCGTTTTATTCATTCAGTTACTTATAATACCACGTTTGTTTGTTAGAGTTTTATACCTAAATATAATTTTGCATTTTAGGTATAAAGAACATTTGTCGACTGGCTGGTTGGACCATGTGGGGGGGGGGGGGGGGGGGGGGGGGGAAAGCTGGCAACATTTGATTTAGCAAGAGTACTACATTGGAGATTTATAGATGTTAATATAATAAAAGCTAGCTGAGTCAAGTTGTAAACGTATAAACCGTGCGCTTTATATTAAAAAAGGTGGTGGAGTAGATAAAGTTTCATCAGCAGCAATACCCACAAAAAGAAGTAAAACGCCAATATTTCACAATTACATGGTTTATATTTGTATGTTTTATTGTATTTGTTTTATAATAAAGGAAAAAAAAGCCCTTTGGGCAAAAACCTGAGGCTGTTTGCACAGCTACCAGGAGCGGCCCCTACGGCGATGGGGTAGTCTGGCTATATGCTGGGCTGGGGATTATCCCCCGTTGACCATTGCAAGCACCTGCTAACCCTTTCTGGCCCCCTCCTCTCCCTCTCCGAGGGAGGGGGGGGGGCTGCGCACACCCCCCTCCGCTTTACGGAGGAGGAGGGAGGA
>JASANG010001490.1:235000-265162 GCA_030248215.1 Enoplolaimus lenunculus | reverse complement strand
GCACTTTTCATTCTAGTATAAATATATATAATATATAATTAATTTGGAATTAAACCACTGGTTTACAGTTGTTTATTGAATCTTTATTTGCAAAACCAGAATAAGTCTTTAATTATATAAGTTTATATATAATGAGATTGTGAAAGACAAAAATGGTGCGTCTACATATTTAGGTTCTGTTTTCTTGTAAAATAAATATATTATGTAAACGCATAAATTCTATCTTGAATTCAGTCTATTTTTGTCACGGTCTTTGAACGGTAACCTTTGTTTTTGCTCGCGGTAGTTGTCAAAGAAATATGTGCTTTTTGAATTGAAATTTTTCCAAAAATTCTAACAACTTATAACTTTTAGCCGACTTGGTGTTTTTATCAATGAAAAAACGTAGGATATAATATTTGACAATCAAATTTTTTGCGCTCAGCAGCTTCAGCTAATGAAATTGCACAAATTTGTGTTTGAGTTTGAAATTATTTGTTATATATATATATTGAATGGATTGATTGCTGAGTTGAATAAATAAAACAGCTGGTTTTGTCTTTTGGTGATACCCTGGCACATTTGTATACGTAGCCAGTTTACATTTCCTTTTGGTTCCATTTGCCTAATGGCACGTCGCTGCCCACTGTGCCAAGATTACAACTGCAGCTTTGACGGTCTGTTCTGTGCAAGCGTGACACGTTGCTTCGTGCTTACTATAGGCTATACTTGGCCAATGTAAAGAACACGGGCAGAATAGTATTATAAACATACTCCTAAGCCTAAGTCGAGCAAAAAATTAGTCGTAACCCTAAGCTTACACTTTGCTAGTCACACAGAAAAACCCCTGATCTTTACATAGGCCCTGTACTTAAAGGTCAGCTTTAAAACTTTGGAGCAAAAATTTATTACCAGCGTTGCAAACATGACGCAGTAAATTATTTTGTATTTTTGTAAAGGGTCAATCTTAGCAGACCCATGTCTCAGGCGGTGATATTTTTCCTTAAATAGTTAGTGTATATACGGCGTGGTCAAATGTGCCAAACTGTCTTGAATTCAGAATTTGGCGTTGGTTCAATAATCCATTTTGAGTTAATTAATCAACTCACCCGTAATTAAGTCAACTCAGACAGAGTAATTGGTTTTACTGTTATTAACGCAGACATAACCAGAAATCACTAATGCGTTCGTTGAGTTGATTATGTATATAATTTGCTTATTGGAATTTACAGTGTGTAGGTGCATATTAGAATGTGTATATACGTATATATTTCGATGCGGTGTAATATGAACGTGGCTAAACCGGCTAGTTCCTGTAGAAATTTCACTATTCAATAGTTGAGTTTATGAATTTATGCAGAGGCTGATCCAAAAATTTCTGACGGCGGCGGGCGGGCTGGTAAATGTTATGAAACGCAAAAATTGTAAGGTAGAGACCTTACCATTTTATCACCAAAAAATTTTCTGAGGGCGAAAAATTATTAGGTAGCAGAGACCTTACCGTTTTATCACACAAAAATTCTAAGGGAAAAATGTACAAAATTGTAAGGTAGGGAGGGACCTTACCATTTTAACACAAAAAATTTCTGATGGGGGGGCGTGCGCCCCCTCCGCCCCCTTCCCTCTGAATCCGTTAGTGGATTTATGGTCTAAATGGATTTTTCAACTGGAACCATTGATGACAAGAAAACCTTTTTGTTTGCTTGCCTTCAAAGTCGTGTAATTATGTAATTTGTTGGTTGCCTTTTGCTAGAGATTTGTTGCTATAGTTGTGTATATATATGTATATATACATATTACGGGGATTTACTAAATATTTCTAAGCATAAATATATAGAACGCACTACAGGCGGTCCTAGGATTTTTCTTCGGGGTGGGGCGGGTGTTTAGATTTTATTTTTTATATTTTTGACTGTAATTGGGTTTGTTGTACAAATTGGTTATGAAAAATTTCGGGGGCTGTGCTGTGGGCGCCTCCTTTGTGACGGACCCTGCCAGAACAATGCATGGTGTTTTATCCACGTATGGCTGTATATAACAACAGGGACGTAGGTAGGCAAAATTGTCAAACGAAAGGGGGTTTGGTTTTGTAGAATTTTGAATGGATGGAGGGCGTTACTTGTGTTATCCAATGAGAAACGGTTTTAAAAACCCGTGGTTAAAAATAGTGGCAAATGGGGTTTCGACTGTAAGTCCCCGCCGACGTGTTTGTATAAAGAAGAGTAAGTGATTGCTATGCAGCTAACAGTTTGCTTATTGCTTGGAGAATTCTAGTTTACATATATGGCGTTTTTTGTAGATGCTAAAATTTTAGTTTTATACCAGCGGATGAGTATGGCGGCGATTGTGTCTTTCTTTAGTTTAGTTAGCTGTTTCTGCTGTACACCGACTGCATTTTTTTATTATTTAATTGTATTGTTTTTGTGTTTGCTTTTGTTGCTAATTGCAGTGTTGTAGCGCAAGACTTATATATTCTCAGTATAGCAACAATCGCGGGTTGGTGATTGGTTTTGATAATCAGGCAACGTAAGGCAGGTTTGGGTTCAACCGGATATCCGGCTCCGGCAAAAAAATCGACGTCCGACTCCGGTATTTGATATTTGTTCGGAAAATGTTCACATAAGTGAACTTGATAGTTTATATTTTAATTGGAGTTTGCAAGTTTATGTTTGACAACAGTCATAAATTTATGCATTTAGCCTGCAGCATCGATTCCGATTACAATTCCGGTATAAACTTGCTGTTCCGGTTTCGATTATGATCCCGGTATAATCCAGTTCCGCTTTTCACCCTGACCTCCGACCTCCATCCTAATTCTACGTTTGGATTTATTTATTAAAATTGGTTTCTCTTTTTTTCATTCATATGTTTTGTACACAATATGTTTGTGAATGATACGTATATATCTTTTTAACACGGTGCGATCGGATACCAAAAACGGACGAACCCGACGCCGTATAATCTAGTATCCGGTCGGAGCCGGATATCCGGTCGCACCATGCTATTTAAGCCTAGGAAGGCGATTGTAGTTCGTAGTTATGTTGTTGTTGTTTTATGGCGAGCTGTTAAGGTGAGTTTTAGACGGGATGGCCTTTGTTTTACTCTGTCTACGTTCGGGGGAACGTGTTTTCTTCAGCTGATGTAGGTGTTTGATATAGCCGCTAAGGGAAATATACGTACGTATACGTGTTGCTTTTGAAGTCGGTATATTTGTCGGAACGTGTATATATAAGTAGCACAAACGTGGAGTTGCTGTCCCGCCGCTGCTACAGCGTTAAACGGCGTAGGGTTTAGGGTCATTAGCGGAAACGGAACGATACTTCTTGGTCGGGTTTTGGTGGTGGCGGTGTGGTTGTTTTCAGTAGGTTGTAGTTGGTTTGTTAGTGTTAACCTGTTGAGTTGAAGCATCATATGTTCACTGAGGTATTGGCTGGCGTTTTCCTTCGCTTCTACAGACCTTGAACTGAAATCGTTGGTTTTTTCACAAGTTATATTGGTACTGGTCATGGTGCAACCGGAGGTTTGGCTCCGGTTCCGGCAGAAAATCGGCCTCCGGTTCCGATAGAATCTTTGCCGGAGGGTCCGGCTATTTTGGTAGTAAGTAAAATTTTGCGAAATTTATCTGTTTAGCGCGTATCGTTTTTGTGTTTTGTCACAATTATCAGTAAAGAATTTCCGGAATTTCGCAGCAAAGTAGCGTAAAATCAAACTACTAAACAACATATTGCAGATATTAGCCAAAAATTAAATAGGTATAATTAGCCATCATTTTTACTACCTAATTTCGCCTCACCTCCGGCTTCGGCCAGTTTCGTTGACCTCCGGCTCTGGCGAGTTTCGTTGACCTCAGGCTCTGGTTTTTTTACACCTCCGGTTGGCACCCTGGTATTGGCATATAGACATTTTCTGTCTTTAGACTTACTTGTGCAATATACGTAACACCACACCAGTCTTGGTTTATATTGCCAAGTTCGTTGGGATTTACGTCGTATTACACGTGATGGATGACCTTTGCTCCACTGAGAGATCGCGATTTATACCCGAACCTAGCGAACGAGTTTAAGGTGTTTACGAGCCTGGCCTGAACCAAGAAAAAAATTCAGATGATGAAACGGTTTGTTTGGTATTTTATCGTGGTCTCAGCGGGTTAATATAGTTTCGCAGAGGGTGTATATGTCCATTTGCAAGCTAATCTTCATGGCGAGGGGGCTAATTTCTGTGATGGGTGTCTGGGTATCTTGCATTGTTTGGCAATGAGGTAAAAATCATTTTTGCGAGGGGAAAGTAATAGGTTGATGGATCAGGTCGCGGAATGCCGTTTTTGGACCAATCAGGGATGGGTACCACCCTTCGTAATACGATAGATAGATACGGCTACGTATGTTTACTAAGCATGGTTAGGGTACGGACGAAGCTGGTATATGCTTATAGGTAGACAGTCGATACGTCTTTTTTCATGTTACAGTATTGAGTTGATCTTGATCAATGATGGTAGTGTGCGAAACGCAAGTTTTAGCGGCGATTTGTAGCTGGATGGTCTATCGATGAAGTTTTTTTCGTTGCGTTGAGCTCAAGACGAAATATTTGTTTCTTGTAACCGTTGAAGCTTACTTGAATTGTGAAAATAATGCATCTCAAGGACGTTAACACTCAACATGATTATTTTCAACATTTATTATTTGTTTGTAGTTGCTGGATAAAGTTTTTTTCGGCCCCGAGTGGTGATCAGACCTTAGAAGCGGAAAAAATAGAATTTTTCGAAAATTCAAATTTTGGGTATGATATGAGCATGAGAGGTTTTGAAACTTTGCAATCCGACCAAATTTAGTCAAATGCCCGTTGACATGGGGTGACGTCAAGAGATAAGACCATACACAGGATGAAAAAATTGGTCCATGTAAACAATAGTGACCTGCCTATATATAATAAGCATAAGCCGAAACGTAAGCGTAAACCTAAGGTTAACGTAAGCCTAAGCCTTAAACCTAAGGTTAACCTAAGCCTAAGCATAAGCCAATGGCGAAGCCTGTGCCTAAGCTGAAAGTTGCCTGTCTCTAGCGTCTCAGTACCCTGTCTCATAATTTGTAGGCATGTAATCATGACACAAGGGCTAAAAAATTATTACGAGTTGAAGATCCTAAAGGCTTGTATCGAGCGATTAATGATCTTTAGAGGCATGATTGTGAGAATTAGCTAAGGTCACGCAAGTAGCTGGGAGCTTAACTTGTAACATATTATTTGCAAGAATGGAATATTTAGGGATGACGACTGTAAATGCTTTTGATTCGTAGTCAGAGACAGAGCTTTGTAAACTGGGGTCACGACCGTTCGGCTCCCGGCATTCCGACATTGGCTTTAGGACGCTGTCGGGCGACGAATTGAAGTCGATTCATAGTAAAATAGTCCGTGTAAAGTAGACTACTTAATTGTTATTATTTTGACAATATGTCACTAGTATCGAAATCAGTGACAGGCTGTGTTGCTGGAAATAGCGATGCTGCTTGCCATGCAGCGGACTCGACCAATGCTTATTACCAGCAATTGCTTGTGTCGCCGGTACTTCCGGCTGGATGGGAAGCGGAAATTGCAAAGATTTTGGGTACGTTTGAATATAAATACAAATACACACACATGTATATATACGTATATATAGGTACGTATATTTATTTATATATTATATATACCAGTCATAGTTTGACTACATTTATTGAGCGAAGCTCGAACACACGTAAGCAATTAAGGTGATATGCAAATTCCGGAAATTGCAAAGATTTTGGGTACGTTTGAATATAAATACAAACACACACACATATATATACCTGTATATAGGTACGTATATTTTTTACATATTATATACCAGTCGTAGTGGGACTACATTTATTGAGCGAAGCTCGAACATACGTAAGCAATTAAGGTAATATGCAAATTAGTTATTAGCTAACTATTAATTTATCGGTTTTGGAGGTTTGTGAGCAATTTCCTCCGATTCCTCGCACCCAAAAACCCTTCAGCCACCCTAATAATTATTAAAAAAATATAAAAAGTCCTAGTTTTGTCTTGTCAATTAAGCTAATATGCAAATTAGCTATTCGCTAACTATACAATTATCGGTTTTGGATGTTTGTAAACAATTTATTCAAATTCCTCGCACCTAAAAACCCTTTAGTGCTGAAATTATATTGCTTTTCACCTTAATAATTAGTGAAATATTGGAAAAGGTCCTAATTTTGGCTTATATATAAACTATGTTAATATGCAAATTATGTATTAGTTAACTGCTCAATTATCGGTTTTGGAGGTTTGAAAACAGTCTACGTAGATTCCTCGCACCCAAAAACCCTTTAATGCTAAAATTAGATTGCTTCTAACGCTAATAATTAGTGAAATATTGTGGAAAGTCCTAATTTAGGCTTATCTAATTATGCAAATTAGCCTGTAGCTAATAAACAACTTAAACTTTTAGAACCCCAATGCGACGTTAACACTCCAGGATAATTGGCTTTCAAACAAAAAAGTTTATCAAAATCTGTTCAACCGTTCCTGAGATTCTTTTCGGACGGACAGAAGGACAGACGGATGGACGGACATCCACCTTTGGACCCCCAAGTACAAAACATAAAACGCTTCGCGAAACTCCGAGCTTCGCTCGGAGTTTTGCTTCACTCAATTAGAGATGTGCCGATACCAAAATTCGGCCGATGCTGATTCTTATTTTAAAATGTTAGCCGATGCCGATGTTGATGCCTGTTTTAAATATGGACGTGATGATGTTGAACAGTTACGAGGATCGTGTGTCTGCATTACCTAATGCGAAGACACAAAATCAAACCAATCAGAAATTACTAAAATACCACACGAGAACCGATCATTTCAACCAGTTTTCTTAAAATACAAAACCAAGAGACAGCAGTTGTTTCGTGATCAGCAGACGCAATTGCAATATTTGCCAAAAATAAAACTCAAAGCCAGTTGTTCAAACTCACTAAATACGTTTGCCAGAAGTATCGGCAAGTTTGTTTGTTTCAGTGTCGATCCCGATATTCACAAAAAACTACCGTTACGTATTATCAAAATCGATGCGGTTTATAATCGGCACATCCACATCCTGGGTGCAATCGGAATTTGGGTTCCGGCAATTTTTGACCTTCCATGCAGTTCTGGTTAATTGTAATTCCGGTTGCATCCTGTGCAATATATTATTGAGGGGGGCTGATTGTGGAATGTTATAAATGTATGTATATTGCATTGTTCAACCATTATTAGTAACAATGTACAATTGAATTTTAAGAATGTCGGAAGTGAAACCGGAATCGGACAGTGAAAATTGCTAATTTTCTACCAGAAACGGCAGAAACGTACGTGTATGCCTAGCAACAAAACAACGTCTTCGTTTGGAAACGTTCAAAGTTAATTTATAGTATAAAAAGTATTGAGATGTTGAAAATACATAGCTTAATTATATACGTATATATAGTTCAAAGTGGTAAACACAAACTGACGAATAGATGCTATCGCGATTTCAAAATGCGAGATTTGGTCACATCAGCAGCGAGGGGTGGATCATGTATGATCCCGGTCGATCAGGCCGAGTTGCGTTGCGGATCGATAAACAAGGGATAATGAATATCGGCGGTTAAATAATAACATATGTATATGTCTTCAGTCAGTTGGATCATGTGGGTCATGTGTGGGGTCATTGTCCATTGGTTCACTACCCAGTGTATCACGGTGATTGGCATGCGTCACACATGGCATTACGACAATTCGTCGCCCGACAACTTGTAATCTGAAATTTGATCTACTCCAACATTTGTCCGTCCGTAATTGTGCTTAGGATTAGGATTACGTTTAGGTTTATTTATAGGCTTTAGGACACAGTGATAGGTGACAAGTTGCCGACCGACGAATTGGTCGAGATTCGTCACACATCGTAATTCATTTTCATCGCTTGAACCACTGGTTGTGGGCCTCGTGTAGGTTCACGTCCTGAGACTGAATTGTACCTGACGTCCATTATTTAACTCTGGGTTACACGGTACGCTCTGTTGATGCTACTGCCGCAGTATTATATATACGTATATATTCAGGGTGAGACCGGATATCCGGTTTTTAGTATCAGGCAAAAAATGATATCCGGTTCCGGCGTTCGGTATAAACCTACCGAATAGTACCGGATGGTTGTGGTGCCCAATATCATAAACCTGTTTTTTTACAAGTGAGTGTCTTAGCATGTTGCTGCGATTACATTTGTGGTCAAGTCAAAAAGTTCAAATTTTGATACATTTTCAGCTACTTTTAACTTATGTAAGCGAACGAGAGTTAAACGCATTTTTGCATTAAATAATTTCAGTTTCTCACCAGCAATTATGAACTTGACAACGGACGCAAACCATGAGTACGCTAAAATACAGCGAAAAAAATTACCGTAACGTATGCAATATACGGTATACGGTTCGTGATCCGGTAAAAATCTAATATCCGGTTCCGGTATCCGGTAAATTAATATCCGGTCGCACCCTGGATTATATATTACGTTTGTTTATGTTCTGTATTTATTTGTAATGATTTGAACACCTTTAAAGCCCTGCTAGATTGACACTTTAATGCTCGGGTGAGTAGGTTAATGTAAGCTAAGAGAGTTTAGCTAAACGGTTTGACTTGTGACATGTTGTATTATATACAGCTATTTTGGTCAATTATATCTCGTTGAAATGAATGTTGGGAACTGTAGCGTGAAGCGGCGGTCTTGCCGTAAACTGACTAATACTACTGAGTATGATGATGTATTGTATATTGCTTTTTAATATTGCCAGGTTTACGTGTAGGTGTGGTTTAACTCGTTTCAGGTTGGCAATAAATACGGTTGGATTTGACCCAGTTTGAATTTGAATTTGAATTTCGATCTGAAAAGGTTGAATCGTGTTATAAAAGGTTTGCGAGCATCTGATAACGGTTTTTGGAAATTAATTTTTAGCAAAGTACGACAGTTTTTGCGGACTCGACTGTGTTGTTTTCATGGTTAAGATGGACACTATACTGCAGGGTTGCGACCTTGAGGTGAAAAATACCGGAGCCGGAGGTCAACGAAACTTGCTGGAGCCGGAGGTGAGGCGAAATTAACTAGTAAAAATTATGGTTAATTTAGTTAATTTTAGCCAATATCTGCAATATGTTGTTAAGTTGTTTGGTTTCACACTAATTTTCGGCCACATTTCGGCAATTCTTTCATGAAAATTGTGGCAAAAGTCAATCGAAACGCGCGCTAAACAGATAAATTTAAAAAAATTACGCAAAATTTTATTACCAAAAATGTCGGAACCTCCGGCAAAAATTCCACCGGAACCGGAGGCCGATTTTCTGCCGGAGCCAGAGGCTACTGGTGCTAGCAGGGTGCAACTGGAATACCGATATCGATTTGAATTATGATTCAAAAATAGTTCGCTTTCTGATTCCGGTTGCACAATCAATCGGAACGGGAATTTTGAGATTATAATTTTAATCCTATTTGTTGTGATATGTTGCATAAAAATTGTGTATAGTTTATGTATTTAATTCATTATGTTGAGTTAATTTATCAATAATTGATTGTAGTTTAGCTTTACACAATCACAAAATTGTAGTCAATTTGTTCATGCGACCGTTTTTGAATATTGTTGCCAACCAGAGCGGATACCGTAAATCAATATTATATTTCGTACAAATTATCCGTGTAGTCACAAATTTTTTCAGTGCGGACTTTGATATAATCCAGTTCCGGTTTGTACCTGGTCTGGCGACACATGGCATGTATAAAGATAATACGTATATTTTAATGTTTGTGCTTTTGGTTTATTTACCTATTTGTTGTATGGCTCGCTAGAAACTTCGATTTACGTAAATGTTTTGTATTAATGAACTAAAATTAAAAATTTAAATTTAGTACAGGTAAAGTGGGGATTTTACCAAATTTTCACCAAAAATTTGTTGATACAACTTTATATAACGTTAGTCTTGGCTCGTGGACCGAATGGATCATGGCCCATAATTGCAATATTTTAAGCAGTATTTGATTTCTTACCATCTTGTCGCCAAATTGTACAAATTGTATATTTATAGCTGTGGTAGGTAAACTAATTTATGTTTCAAATCGTAGCGCTTACATTTTCGATTGTTTTAGTATCAGTTTCTAAACGTAGTTTTCAGTGCTTTTGTTGGCCTTTGTTTCATAGGCAGTTAGGAGTTGCGGTACAAAATAAAGATTTCTCTGGTTTAATATATATGTAGAACAAATATATATATATCAGGGTGCAACCGGAATTACAATTTACCGGAACCGGAACCGGAATTTGAAAATTTTACCGGAACCGGAACCGGAACCGGAAAGTGAAAAATGCATTTCACCAAAAATTTCATTTTAATCTTATTTTTTGCTCTATTATTTGTGAAATAACCTTAGTCGAACATAGGTATTTATTTTATTTGTTGTATTTTAGATTTTCGTCGTCGACTGAAGTGAAATCCACCATCAATGGCTTATATTCGGAATACAAGTGGCTTTCTAAAGAGATTCTTAAAGATTAGCAAAGTTAAAAAAACGGCCAAATTATAACACCGGAATTTTTAAATCCGGTAAAAATTTACCGGAACCGGAACCGGAAGGTGAAAAAATGCCGGAACCGGAACCGGAATTCCGGTTGCACCCTGATATATATATATATCGCGAGTAGGTTGGACGGAGGTACAAATGACGTCTGTGTTGTATATATAATATCTAGGTTTCTGTTTCAAGTTTCCGCATTTTTGGACCATTTATCAAATTGAGCATATATATGTATATATATGTATATGTATATATGTATATATATGTATATATGTATATATACGTGTCATGGGGATCATAACATATATATGAGGTTATTTTGTGATATATGGTAGGGTAGGTACGTGTTTTTAGTCAAATCGTAAGAAATTGAAAGTAGAGGCTGCTTTTCTTTGCTGCCGTTGTTACTAGAGACATGACGTATGATGAGATATCAATAGAAGATGAATGTATGTATACCATCCTCAAAGGACCTTTGATTATAAATGGACTCCACGCAGATATACGTACTTGGTAAGGGTTATGTTAGCTGGTTATAGCTGTTTGAGTTGGGACCGGACATGAGTCGGTCAGAGTAAAAGTGTAAATATACGTATGCTGTGGGAGCCGGGGTGATGTACGACATGCCATGGATGGTGGCTGAGTTCAACTGTGGGCCAGTACTGGCTATTTTGGGTGGGTGGAAAGCGATGTGATTGGAGAGTGATTTGCTGGGGAGCATACACAGATGTAGTAGTGTATGTTTATTGTATATATACGTATATATATAATATAATATAATATAATATAATATATTATTTATCAGGGTGCACCGGATTTCCTGTTCCGGTTCTGGTAATTCCGGTTCCGGCATTTTTCACCTTCCGGTTGCGCTAATTCCAGTTCCGGTTTTTTCCACTTTCCGGTTCTGGCAAATTTTTGCCGGAATTAAAAATTCCGGCAGCATTAAGTTTTGGTGGTTTTTTAAATATGTTAACCTTTATAAGAAACCTTTTTAAAGTCACTTTTTCAATTTGTGTCGAAAAATACGTAAAACAGATTTAATTAGTATAGTACGTATATAAACCATGACGGTTACCGAAATTGGGCCTTCGAAGATGGATTTCGTTTCCATGGACAAAGAAACTCTAAAATATATACAGCCGAGTAATGAGAGCCATGGCTGTCAGTCCATCATACCGTAATACTTACTCATAGATGAATGTTAAGCGCATTTGTAAATAATAAATTTGTTTGGTTCAAACGGAGTAATCCTGGTGTTTAATCTTGTGTACAGAATGGCTTTGGTCTTACTAAGCCCATGAGTCTGAGATTAGTGTTACTATTGTAAGAGTTGTCAATTTTGTTATATATGTAGCAAAGTTTGACCGGATGGATATCCGGATTTAGTTTAATATTTGGCAAAAAAGTAATAATATCCATATCCGGTATTAGCACCTCGTTGAGCGAAGCGAAACACTGAGCAAAGCTCTGAGCTTCTCGAAGCGTTTTATGTTTTGTACTCTGGGGTCGAAAGGTGGATGTCCGTCTGTCTGTCCGTCCGAAAAGAATCTCAGGAACGGCTGAACCGATTTTGACGAACTTTTTTTGTTTGAAAGCCAATTATCCTGGGGTGTTAATCTCGCATTAGGGTTTTAAAATTATAAGTCGGTTATTAGCTACATGCTAATTTGCATAATTAGTT
The DNA here is from genome assembly GCA_030248215.1 of Enoplolaimus lenunculus. Classification (NCBI taxonomy): domain Eukaryota; kingdom Metazoa; phylum Nematoda; class Enoplea; order Enoplida; family Thoracostomopsidae; genus Enoplolaimus; species Enoplolaimus lenunculus. Next base: position 252,920 of record JASANG010001490.1, on the reverse strand, counting down.
AAGTCTAAATTAGGACTTTCTACATTATTTCACTAATTATTACAGTTACAAGCTATCTAATTTCAGCATTAAAGCGTTTTTGGGTGTGAGGAATCTAAATAGACTGTTTACAAACCTCCAAAACCGATAATTGAGTAGTTATCTAATAGATGATTTGTATATTATCATAGTTTGTAAGCCTAAATTAGGATTTTTTTACAATATTTTAGTAATTATTAAGAATATAAGCAATCTAAATTCAACACTAAAGCGTTTTTAGGTGCGAGGAATTTGAATAAATTGTCTACATACCCCCAAAAACCGACAATTGAATAGTTAGCTAATAGCTAATTTGCATATTAGCTTAATTGACAAGACAAAATTAAGACTTTAACTTATTTCAATAATTATTAGGGTGGCTGAAGGGTTTTTGAGTGGAGTAAATTGCTTGCAAACCTCCAAAACCGATAACTGAATAGTTAGCTAATAACTAATTTGCATATTACCTTAATTGCTCATGTGTGTTCGAGCTTCGCTCAATTTGAATAAATAGTTATAGTTAGCTAATAGCTAATTTGCATATTAGCTTAATTGACAAGACCAAATTGAGACTTTAACTCTACGCAAATACTTCTAGCAGAGCACAAACTAGGACGCTATGTCCGGCGCGGTTCCGGTAAAAAATTCACTATCCAGTTCCGGTATTCGGTCAATTAAACAAGTATTATCAAATTATTGTGGTACGTATCGGCGCCTGTTTTGAGGGCTACTGATAAATACTTGTCAGTGTCGTTAAGTTCGAAAGATTTAAGCTGTAGTTCGTTTTGTCTCATTACTTAGTCTTTATGGTGGCCGCTGGGTTCTAAATTTGACCTCCTTATGTTGGATTGAAATTAAACGAGGGTTTAAGCTGTCAATGAAAGCATATGTGGGTATATATATATTTGGTTGAAGCTAAATAGTATATATTATGTATACATATATACACGCATATATGTGTATATATATTATATGTATATATATATATACTGATTTATATGTATATACAACGTTTCTGGTCAGTTTAGAAAGTTTGCTGGTTTTGGTTCGTACAAATGTTGGTTTAAAGCCAATGTCTGAAGTTGAATATGCCAATGAAGCAGTATGGTATAGTTTGGTAAATTTTAAGTGACCTAATGATGCTAAGTAGTGATGGGAAACAGGGATAGGAGTCTCGGTGTCGGCAAGTCTCGGTATTTGGCAGATGTCGGTCTCACTTTTTTGAGTCTCGATGGTTTGCAACCGAGACCAGAGGTCGAGGATTCAGCAAATGTATGACTGTAGTGTTGAAGTAGTTAAGTGATGGCTGATGAATAAAATGTTTAAGTGAAATTATGAAATTTCAAATTTACGCAATAATTACGAGCTGATATTCTGAAAAACAACACAAAAAAGCTATGAAAAGAAATATAAAAACAAAAAAACTAGAAAAAACCACTAGAGTTAGTTTTATTTTGAAAATGTTAACTGTTTTTCGGTGAGGACCAACAATTGACCGAGACCGAGACGTTTCTTGACCGGTGTCGGTAGTCAGGTCTCGGTCTCGGTTTTTCACCGAGACCACCCATGCCTGATGGAGAAGGGGTAGGTAATCTTCAGGTTGCGCTATACTTTTGTTGACGTCCGGCCCGGCGCCCGTCCGTCACCTTGCGTTATCGTACGCAAATCAGCAGTCACGTACGATAACGTATGGTACGACGAACGATGACGGACGGCGCCGTATGGATCACGGACGGCGACAGACGGCGCCGTACGGGTGACACACAGTGACGGACGGCACCGGTGCGTCGAGTATCGCGCAATCCTTAGAGTTGACGTCCGAAAATTTAGTAAAAAAAATATTAAACAGCTTGAAATCAAGTGTGTCGTGACCGCGTTGAATTAAGATTAATGCTGTGATTTAAGCTACGGAATGTTTTACATAGCAATGTAGGTAAGTATTTGGGAGCTTGGACCCTGTATGTATACATATAGGTATGCAATTTTGAGGGTCACCCTCACTGTGCGTCCGCTGCGTATATGCATAATATTCATTGTTCATCTGAGTATGAATTATGTGGGAATTTTGCGTTGAGCCAGTAGTTGAATATTGCAGATTCACTGACAACAAGCAATAACGGTAAATGCATCAACAACAACAACAACAACAACAATAACAACAACAACAACAATAATAACAACAACAAAAACAATTCCAGCGATGAACAGTATAGCAAAAGTAGCACTTGCGAGTTGCTGTCGTTATCAACCGAACAAACAACTGCGGTAATTCAAACGCTCAAACTTGGCTTTCAACTTGCACTTCGTGAACGTGATTCGATCGCTCGTAGGTATTATAATCAGTTTTGCAACAACAACAACAACAACAACTACAACAACTACAACAAAAATTATAATAATAATAATAATAATAACAATAATAATAACAACAATAATAATAGTTTAAGAAATTTGAATTATGTCGCAAACAAGTTGTGCTCGATTTCGCCCGGTGGGTCTGCGTCAACACGACTGTTACCCCCTCCGCCGCCGCGAATAATCAGCTCACCGTACAAATATACTGGATCAAACGTTAAAGGAGATAATTGCACTCCTGTTTGCCAGTCTACACACCAATCTCGTTACTCTTCTCAAACTCCTGTCACTGAAAGTGTTTCTGAGTCGGGCAAAACTTCGACCACTGAAGTAGGCAATTCGCCAGGAGGATCACAAAAGCAACGAAGGGCTGTGTCGTTTTCAGGTGTTGTGACCACTGCACGTTTGCCATTGCCTTTTGGTCGGATCCGACATACCGGAGTACTTGCGACTCCGACCAATTCTGTTTCAGGAACTCCTGGTGAAAGTACTCTTGCTGCACTAACGGCCGCACAAGCTGTTTGGCCACAGTCGAATACGCGACGAGCTGCTATTCCTGTGAGAGCGAGTAGCTTTCAAACGCAAGCATCACATCCAGAGTTGGTGCGATCCGGAGTACTACGTAGACTGCCACCGCTGTTGGACAAAGTGCCACCTGTTGCTCGTGTTTCCTGCACTCGAGCTCGTGTTTCGTCTTCCTCTCCGGTTTCTGTGTCGTGTTGTTCTTCTTCTGCTACTCCTGGTTGTGTTGTTCGCGATCAGTGTGAAGCGTTCAACGATTACACGTTCACTGACGAACCACCACAAAGTGCTCCGCCAGTGATTTGTGACGCGCAGAGCCGGTCTCGAGCGTTTGGATTTGGTCAAAGACGTCCGGTGAAGTCGAGTCTTCGAGTTCGGTGAGTTGTTGTGGGTAGCGTATAAACATTTACCTAAGAGTAAGCCTAAGCCTGTGAGTCGAAAGTATTCAACAGCCGTATTGTGGTTCATTCGTTAGGGAGTTGCTTGGATGTATAGGGGACTCACTCCGTTCGTGTTTGTGACATTTGACCAGGGGTTTTAAGAAACATTTCGCGTGTGCAAGAATCTCCCGTTTGAAATTTCTGTAGAATGTAAATACTCGTTCTGAAATCTTGACTGCGTCACGGGTACGCGCGCGGTGAGGGGAAATTCTTCAGTTGGCGCTCCCGTATTCTACATTATTTCTCTAATTATTACAGTTACAAGCAATCTAATATCAGCACTAAATGGTTTTTGGATGCGAGGAATTTCAATAAATTTTTTGGTTTTATTATTTTAAGCCGCTTATTAGCTACAGGCTAATTTGCATAATTATTTAAGCCTAAATTAGGACTTTCCACAATATTTCACTAATTATTACAGTTAGAAGCAATCTAATTTTAGCATTAAAGGGTTTTTGGGTGTGAGGAATCTGCGTAGACTGTTTACAAACCTCCAAAACCGATAATTGAGCAGTTAACTAATAGATAATTTGCATATTAGCATAGTTTATATGCCTAAATTAGGACTTTTTACAATATTTCACTAATTATTAAGGTTAAAAGCTATATAATTTCAGCACTAAAGGGTTTTTAGGTGCGAGGAATTTGAATTAATAGTTTAGTGTTTGTTTTGTTTTTAGAGAAGAATAGGTTTTTTTTTTTTTTTTTTTTGGGGGGGGGTTTTTGGTGGAGAGATCTGAGTAAATTGTTTGCAAACCTCCAAAACCGATAACTGAATAGTTAGCTAATAACTAATTTGCATATTACCTTAATTGTTCATGTGTGTTCGAGCTTCGCTCAATAAATGTAGTCCCACTACGACTGGTTTACATAATTAGTTAAGCCTAAATTAGGACTTTCTACATTATTTCAATAATTATTACAATTACAAGCAATCTATATCAGCAGTAAAGGGTTTTGGATGCGAGAAAACCGATAATTGAGTAGTTAGCTAACAGATAATTTGCATATTAGCATTTTTATAAGTCTAAATTTGGAATTTTTATAATACTTCACTAATTATTAGGGTTAAAAGCAATCTAAAGAGATTTTGGGTGCGAGGAATTTGAATAAATTGTCTACAAACTTTCAACGCCTATAATCGAATAGTTAGTTAATAGCTAATTTGCATATTTGCTTAATTGATAAGCTTAAATAGTGGCTTTTATTAAATTATTTAACAAATTATTAGGGTTACTGAAGCGTTTCTGGGTGCCTTAGTTTTAAGATTTTTTAATTTTAGAACAGCGTCCGCTGACGACAGTGTACGAATTCGTTTGGACTCTCCTGTGTTAGATACAGCTGGCAAAAATACGCCTGGTACAACTGTAACGTTTGCTACCCTTACAGACGCTGAATCAGGCGACGGTAACACTGCGATACAACAGTCACATTCATTCAACGCTACGTCATCAGTGACGTCATCGCAACACGGACGTGTAAGAGTTTGTCTGTCACACGATAGTGACGTGTTAACAGTTGAAAACGATACAACAACAACAACAACAACCGTCAGCGATGGCGACATCGGTTTACCGGATCGTGTTCGCTCACCGACGCGTATAACGAAGACGTTGCGGTTTCGATCGAATAGTGCAGAATTGTCGACGACGTCAAGGTCAGGGGTACGAGCCGGGCGCTACGCAAATTGTGGTACGAACTACGGTCGTGAGTTGATGACAGGTGTGGATAGACACATGGCTGATAGTGTAGCTGATGGTAACAATGGGAATGGTAGACATGACGGCGTCACCAACGATGTTGCATCGAGCGTGGGAAATTGTTCGCGATTGGAAATCAATGGAGATTTGGTTAACAGTGGAAGCGTGTCACCGCGGTCTGGAATCAATGATGTTGGGTGAGTTACTGGTGCAAGGTAATGAGATATATTGGCTTAGAGCATAGGTGATTGGTCGCTGAATTGCTCTTTGTTTTCGATGTTGGTCTCAGGTGCGCAGAGAAAGATTTTCATTCGATAATGTCTGACGATGGATTCTGATTGGTTCGCGAGCGAAGCGAGCTAAACCCTTGGCAGGCACAATATTTAAACTTGATGTGTTTGGTATCCCAATGAAATTTTTTTGGTCTATGCGGGTTCGAAAGGGTAGTGCGCGTGCCGAATTGTCTAAACTCGACCTTACGTGTATGTGTAATGGTGTGGATGAAACGTCGCGAGCGAAGCGAACAAGAAGTTAGACGTAATTTTTGTATTAAATATCATTGCAGCTGTCGGTCGCAAAACGTTTCTTGGTTCATGGATCAAAGGGTCCCGACCACCTTCCCCCTCTGGCTGCGTGCCTGGCTGTTTTATTTATCAAGGGTCACTCGATCCAGTTTCGTCAACAAATTCAAATTCAACCTCCAATACCGGAATTCGATACAGGAACCGGATTGGCCGGTTGCATCGTGTTGTTTTTTATATTTGTATCGTTTTTTGTTCTTTTTTTTTACTCTATTGGGTTCAAAATATAAACTGAAGGGTGTGGACGGATGGATGTGACTCAGGGGTCAAATGCCGTTCCTGTGATTTTAGTCCCTGTGGTTTTTGGAACATTTTCCGGTTACAACATAAAAATCATTCGTCCAACGTTGAAATTGATATAGAATATGACCCAGTCTTCAAAATGTTTTCGCTACACTCGTGTATTAATTGTTTTTCGACAAATGTAAGTTACAATATATTTCATTGATGTCCGTTTTGAGCGAGTCAAATCGGCAAGTTTCACTGTGATTGTAAGACTGTTTTTTTGTGTCAAAAGACAACGTAAGCAGTAGTGACAATGGTGATTGTTATCAAAATGAAACATTGAGAAGAAAACAAATACGCTTTCCGCTGTATAATACGAAAATGAGCAAAACGTTAAATAAGTTTTCGGCGTTCATAAACGAGTTAAGCATTTGAACAACAGTAATGTATTTGTAAAATGAAGTGAAATCAAATTGGCTTACCCAAACCACAGCTGAATAATGTTGAGTTCAATCGAAGCGTTTACTCTGTTTAAAGCCCGTATTCTCAAACGTGTTGTAGCACCTGTTTTACCAGTTGGAGATAGGTCGTGTAACTTTCGAACCAGGAAATGATGAGGTTTGAAATTCAGCACACATTCATTACATTCGATTGACTCAAATAATGTGCAAATTTTGAGATTTGCAATAATTGCAACAGTTCGTTAGTTTGAAGACCTATTGCTAACTGGTGATAGACAGGTGCTATATGCATTTGAGAATATGGGCCTAGAACATAGCATGCGAGTTGACGTACGTCGTCTGCAAAGCGATGTAGTATAAACAATGAAAAGTTGTCGATTTGTGGTACTGCGACGCCATTTGACAGGTATAGCGTCAGTGTCAGTATTGTCTGTTCGTTGGGAATGTACGACAATTCGTCGACCGACAACTTGTCGCCCGGCATCGTGTCGCCAAATAGTGTCCCCTAAAGCTTATGAATAAGTTGAAGCTTAATTGTAAGCGTAATACCAGGCGTATGTGAGGCTTTTTTGTGACATGTTTTTGCTTATTGTACGCGTTCATTCATGTCCATTGGCGTATGTTTTAGGCTCATGATCCGGCTCCTGTTTACTATCCGGCAGAAAATCCGGTTCCGGTATAATAAACCTACCCGATACCGGATTTCGGTGATGATTTCGTAATTGTCAAATTATTGCAAATTATGTTGTGTGATGTTGTGTTTTCAGTCCCATTACATCGTGTAAGTATACAGTATTGGTTTAAAGCAGTATTTTTTGCATACGGTTAAGACAGCGATTCGGATTTTGTTATCGAAACAAACCAATTATTTGCAGCTTCACACAATTATTTTCAAGTATTCGGACACTCTCCTTACACAAACGCAATGTTCCGTTTACTAAAGATAAATTAACATTTACTGACGCATTAACAACGTGCTAAAAATTGATTAATTTCAAAAAACACACTATCCGGTTAACATCCGGCTCCGGTAAAAAACACTATCCGGTTCCGGTAACCGGTTTTTTGCGATCCGGTCGCACCCTGGCATAGGCGTTATGGTTCGAAACGACTTACTTAAGCACAGTCGTAAGCTTAAACCTTTATTAGCGGAGTGTCAGCTCATGCATGAGTCTAAGCATTATTAATGTTAAATGTTTAGGTGGGAAGTACACAAGTGCCCCTGTATCAATTTAGAGCTAATTTCAGATTCTTTTCGGCTTATGGCCAGATACAGGGGCCATTATGCGATGTATTTATTTTTAGTTTACTTTTTGTTTTTATTATTATGGTGATAAGCTATGTTTTTATTGCTGTTTTTGTTGTTGTTTTTTGAGACTCGCTTGGGTCGATCGTATTCGTATCAGTATGAAGGCGTGTTTTTTTGGGGAGGGGTTAAGGGTACGAATTGCTTTCAGCAAGCAAAATTACAGATAAAAAACATAACATAATAAAGAATTGTGGGTTGTGTAGTATTTCCGGATCGGATGCAGGATTTTTTCGGAAGGGGGTCGATACGCGTTGTATAAAACTTTCGAAGGGGGGCGGGTTTCTGTTGTTGTGTTACCATCTGAAAAACTACAAAAAAAACGCTTGTCAAAAATCGCATAACATTTGCGTTTGATGCCTAACCCCCACCCCCCGGCTACAACCACTAACAGATTCAGCCAGAGGGCGGATGCGGGAAGGCCTAACCCCTGCCCGTCAGAAGAAATTGGTTGTGTGATACAATGCTACCCCCCGTTCTTATCGTCGTCAAAAATTTGTGGATCCGCCGTCGCGTCGCTAGCAACGCCCATTGTTGCCATTGCGACCCGTTTCGCTGTTGAAGTACATTCTGTCTCATATTTTGTATTCATTTAAATTTTTTTTGCTTGGTAAAAATTTATTTTACGCTGTATTGTAAATGTATTTTTTGTGTTTGGTTTTAAGTTTGACGTTTTTTGAAAGGTGTTTGGGTTGTTTTGTTATTGGCTCCTGGCTTTTGACCCGGTCGGTTGTGCTCGTATTACACGCATATGTGTTTATGGATATGTGGCGGTGTCCGGTTCACGGGCGTCCGCAGAATATTTATATTTGGGGGGGGGGGCACTGAATAAAATTTTTTGGTTCGGAACTATAATTGCAATTTAAGATTGTTCGCTAGTAGAGAGAGTCTATTTGGGGGGGGCGACGAAATTTTGGGGGCACGACCCCCGCCCCCAAAGATATCTTCTATGGGGACGCCTTTGTGTCGGTTTTGGATAAGAATATATACGTTGACGTGAGTGGTCGGTTTGGTTTTGTTTTTGTCGGGGGCGGAACTCTTTTATGGTGAGAAGCTCAAGTAGGCTAAATAGTTTCAAACGAGGATTGTTTTTGGACAAACGCCGGCTGGAGGATAGCCAAAACGATGAAAAATATGTTTGTAAACACCAGGGTTCCGTACAGGAACAAAATTTTGCCGGAACACGAACAGGAATTGAATTTTTTTGCAGGAACCGGAACAGGAACACGAACCGGAATTTGAAACAGTTTTCGTCACCGAATTACTGGTGGACTTTTTGAGAACACTTGTCTAAAAATGGCTTCAGCGAATTTTCAGCTATTTCATCGTCAAATTTTGCGAACACACACCATAAACAGTTTTTTAACAAAATTGAGCAAATTCCAAAAACACTCATCCCTGCGGTTGATTGTAGCATTTCTGTGGCAGGGATGGGAGTCTCGGGCGCACAGTGTCGGCCTGGGTAAGCCTCGGTATTTGGCAGGTCTCGGACTCTGTCTTGGTTTTTTTTGAGTTTCGATGATTTGGAACCGAGACCAGAAGTCGAGGAGGATTCAGCAAATGTATGCCAGTATTGTTGAAGTAAAAGTGATTGCTGATGAATAAAATTTCGCTGTGAATCTATGAATTTTTGTAGTTACGCAATAATCATGTGTTGATATTCTGAAAAAACACACAAAAAACTATGAAAAACACAAAAAAACTACAAAAATACCGTGATTTGACATGATTCATTTTGAAAATTTTAAGTTGTTCCGGTGCCGATGCCGAAACTTTTCATGGCCAGTCGACGTAGTCAGGTCTTAGTCTCGGTCTCGGTTTTAAACCAAAGACCGCTCATCCCTGTTCCGCTGCCCCCACACGATGTTTTCGGTGATGGCTAATGGCTTTGTTTGTGTTATCGAATTTTTCGTCAAAATTACACAACGTTTCTGCAGTTTATATGAACGTTATACGTGTATACTAGTTTTATTTCATGTATTTACGCATGTAAATAGTGTTGAATAACATGAAAAACAACAGTGCAGTCGACTGCAGTATTTGTTACGTTTTGCAGTTGCAATGTTGGACGCAACTGCAATCTTTCGTTGCGCAGTATAAAGTTTCAGTGTTGTTTACTGCAGAACGCGTTGCAATTTCGTTACGTTAATATATGTAAATATATATATTTGAACGTTTAATATGTACGTAAATATATATATTATTTTTTGTGTTTTCATTGTTATATCTTTTTGTTGCTATAATTAAAACGCTGCGGTGCTAACTTTTGGCAGTGTCTATCATGAGTTGTTGTCCGGCAAAGTAGTTTTTTGACGGAAACGAAAATTTGACTGAAGTTGTTCGTGTATGAAAAGTTGTGAAATTTTCCTTTTTGTTTGATTGTTTTTGATTTTTAAGATTATTTTTGTTTGTTTCGTTGTTGCTTTTGATTTTAAGATTATTTTTGTTTATTTTGTTGTTGCGTTTGTGTTTTAAGACTGTGTCTGGGTTGTAGTTGTTGCAGTTGTTGTTGTTGTTGTTGTTGTTGTTGTTGTTGTTGTTGTTGTTGTTTTTGGTTGTTTTGCAAAAAACTGTAGTGAAATTTTGGATGTCGCAAATTTTCGTCGAATCGGCGGATGAATGTTTGAATAGAGCATATATGAAGTGTTCATATATATCAGTGTGCAACCCGATATCCGATTCCGGTTTATTATCCGGCAAAAACTGATAGCCGTATCCGGTATAAACCTACCTGATACCGGATATTTACGGTTATGGTGCCAAATATTATTTAAATTGCTTTCTACAAGTAAGCTTATGTCTTCAATATCTGGCTGTGATTACATTTCAGAGCAAGTCAAGAAGTTCAATTTTTGATACGTTTTAGCTATTATTAACTTTGTAAGCGAGCGAGAGTTAAACGCATTTTTTATATTAATATTTCAGTTTATCAACAGCAATTATGAATTTTATAACAGACGAAAACTATGAGAACGCTAAACTTACAGTGAAAAATATATTATTTTAGCATATATATAATGCCCGGTATCCGGTAAAAACTTCAATATCCGGTATCCGGTAAATTAATATCCGGTCGCACTCTGACATATATACAGTGCGTTATAAAATGAGGTGTTTTTTGAATTTTTAATACTGAAAAGTGAGTTGCATGGATAGTTGAAATGAGTGGAAATGGTAAATTTGGAATTGGTATATAATTTAGAAGCCGAAATGAATGTGATTGGACGCCTGTGGTAATTCGTTTAGCGGTTGCTTTGTTTGAGGTCAACTTTTCCGTTTGGTTTATTTGGTGTTTGGTTTGATTTCGATAGTAAAGTTAAGATGTTGATTATCTTTAGCAGGTCCGCAAGTACAAGGTGACCGACGGATTCGCCGCACCAGCCAGGGTAGTACGCAACAGTTCGGATTTGGTTTTAGGCTCGGCGGCAAACAATGAAGTTCGAAATAAGTCGGATTCGGGGTTTTGAAATAGCTGAATTCGGTTTTGAAATAGCCGAATTCGGTTTTGAAATAGCCGAATTCGGTTTTGAAATAGCCGAATTCGGTTTTGAAATAGCCGAATTCGGCAAAGTTCTGACAATACCTGGTTGTGTCTTGGAATTTGAGTGAGAACAGACTGTATATATTTGTTTTTTGAAACCGTATTTGCGGTTCGAATCTGAATCTATGGCTTCCAATGAAAACTGGTACCATTATTTGAAAGTTGACGTGTTTTTATTGCCTGCATAATATAATTTAGTTTACTAAAACTGGCATGACAAACAGGTACAGGGTTCGTTTTATACAATTCTTTCGTCTAAAAATGGACATATTTTTCAAAGTCAACGGCCAAGGATCCGAATTTCTATTCGCCAAACTCGTCATGATATCGGAATCGGTCAAAGTGTGCGTTCGGAGCCAGCCTGTTACCAACCTAATCTACCGACTTTGGCACCCATCCTGGTGGCCGGAAATTTGGTTCAACTGCATTAAAATACATTTTTGTACGGAAAATTTGCTTTGCTTCCTCCAGGAGATGTTCTTACATCCTTTGTTAACAGGTTTTGGGTGCAGGGTTGACCTTCGGACTGTGGTTTGCATATCTTGTTCACTAGCGGATCCAAAATGGGGGCGGGGCGTAGGCCACCCGTCAGAAAATGTTTTGTGATCAAATGGTAAGGTCCTTCCGTACTTTACAATTTTCCTGTCAGAGAATTGACATCATACAGTAAAAATTGCGTTTCATAACCTTGCCAGACCACCCACCTGATCTTGTTGCAACGGTTGTACGTTTGTAAATTGAGTCAAGAAACACACTGCGTTTGGTCCGCTTCAGGACTGAAGTGAAAACTTTATTATCGACCCAGGACATCAGTGGTACTTGACAGTGGGGTGGTAAGACAGCAATTGTCGTCATGTGTTTGGCTAATTTTGTTACTCAATTTGTGTTGTTTGTATGAGAAGATGATATTGAAAACGCAGTGTTTTTGAGTTAATCGTTTATATATATGTATATATATATGTATGTTTGTATATATATTGGTTACGCATCAAAGATTACTAATATATACTAAAATAATGTTTTACGGTTAAAAATTATAATTGCAAAATGCTAATATACTTAGACTGTACTGCAGTTGCAGTTTTTGTTCGTAGTCCACACTCACCGCAAAATTAGTATGATTTGATGGTGCTTTGAAGGTCATCAGAACACGGGCATATATGCGTATTTTCGGTTGTGGCTGGTTCATGCCGGCAACGATACATAATGTAATGTCGTACTTCTGGTCGGATTATTACCTGTAGCCGGCTTCTCTGCTATCCTACAGAATGGTATCCGTGTATATTGGGTAAGGGTTAGTTTGACATTTAAACGTATTACTGACACTATGCAATTCCGTATAAGGATGTATTTTGAAAATTTATGATTGTTGTTTTGGTTTTGTGTGTTGGAAATAAAAAATTAGTAAGTTAGACAATGGTAAATAAGCATGCGGTTGCGTTATATTAGCGGTCGCGGTACTATAAAGTATAACGCAGGTTGTCGAGTGACCGTTGACAAATAGTTCGTTTCTATCAGGGTGCAAAGCGGAACTGGCTAATACCGGAATTGGATCAGCAAATTGATGCCGAAATCGGAACTACAAATTTTATGACTATACGGCAGCGTTAAAATAGGAAGTAACTAAGTTTTACCGGAACAGGAATTGAATTTTTTTGCAGGAACCGGAACAGGAACAGCAACCGGAATTTGAAATAAATCCGAAAGGTTTACGCTTAATTTTCAGCTATTTCATCGCCATGTTTTGCGAAAGCATCAGATTTTTAATCAGTAAATAATTGACCACAAAACCGTGAAAATTCCGGTTCCTGCATATTTGAATACAGGAACAGGACCAGGAAGTGAAGTTTTGCAGGAGTTCCGGTGGAACCTTGGTATGCGGATGATTTGTATTAAACAAGTATGATATTGATTTTGAGCGCCTGTTTTCTGGCAACAATAGTCAAAAACGTCGCATGAACAAAGTGGCAATGATTATTTGGTTATGTAAAGCGAAACTACAATCTGTTATTGATAAGTTAACTCATCGAAAACAATTGAAGAGTTCCTTCCGGTTGCATCCTGTTTACTAGCGGTCTCGTTATTTAGAAAACGATATCAACTCGCCATATTTCATACCAAAATACAGAAATTACAGTAATCAATTAAAATTGATAATTCTAAGTAAAGAGCAGTACCATATAGAGCCCTTCACGAAAAGTTTGCTGCTGATGCGGTGGGGCACAAACCCACGACGTTTAAATTATTTGTTTTGTATTTTCGCCTCGACAACCCAGGGTGCAAAGCGGAACTGGATTATACCGGAATCGCAATCGGAATCGGAACAGAAAATTTATACCGGAATTGTATAATCGGAATCGGAATTCGAAAATTTTTTTGACGGTACGGATAATTTGTGTCGACAAATATAATATAAAATTTTGTTAACAACATCGCTTGAAGAAATTGGCGATAATTTCTGGTTCTGTAAAGCTAAACAACAATCAATTATTGACAAATTAACTTTATCGAAAGCGATTTGACGCATAAATGATACAAAATTTTTTATGAAATGTATCACAACAAGTAAGATTAAAATTAAAATTACAGAATTCCGATTCCGATTGACTGAGCAATCGGAATCGGAATCGGAATTCCGGTTGCACCCGGCCACAACCCATAGTAAGCTTTTGTGCCTCGACGAAACGTTTGGTACTCCGAAACTGCCGTAGCATATTGTTTTATTGTTTTTGTATTTTTATTTTTTTATATATGTATATAATGTTTTTGTTTTATTTTGTTATTCTAGAGATAACCTTTCGGCGACCAATTTTGGCAACGATATCGTAACAGGCCCTCCAAACGGTGGTACGTCAGGATGTTTTCAATTTAACAACAACAACAACAACAACAGCAACACTACCGCAAGTAATTACTCACCGTCTTACAGTGGTGGAAGTGCTGGCGGAAACGGAAATGCGGCTGCTAATAGTTTCGGTGGCACTGGCAACATGGATTTTTGCGTCGCCGGAACCGGAAGTTGTCACCAAAGACCTGTAACACCGTTGACATCAGTCAAAGCGACGCCTGGACGATCTCCAGCGGCACCCAGTATGTCTGAAATGCTCATTGAACCGGTTGATGAAGAGGTAAGTTCTCGATGTGGTGTGGTCGATGATATTACGACAATTCACGTCCGAACAGCTGGTCGCCGGACAGTTTGCAATCTGAAATTTCATCTCATCGACAATTCTCTCGCTCATCATTATCCATAAGGCTCAGGGTTGTGCTTAGGATTATGCTTAGAGTTATTAATAGGCTTGTGGACACTGTTGGGCGATAAGTTGTCAGACGACAAATTGTCGTCGCAACGTGGCGGGCGCGTGGCTAAGAATGGCGGTCAGCGCTATTCGTACATGCAAGTTTTTGTAGCGACAACTCACAGATGCATGGTTGATGTGAATGCGTCTTCGAACGAAACTACTGCTAACATCAGACGGAAGTTGCAGCAGCTGCAAATGGTTGCAGTCAAAAACTTGCAAGTGTGAATAGCTATAATGCTACAGAAGTTGTTTTAGAGAGGAGAGTGAGTTAAAGCGGCGTGTGTTTTGTAGGGCTCAGGTCCACAACCAGAAAAGGGCAGGGGGGCTCGCTCAGCCTCCCTAGAAATTTTTTTTTACCACTTCTAGAAAAGGGGTTGTGAAATCAATTGCATGACCCTGCCATAAAATACGTAGTTGTGGGCGTTCGTCTAGCTTGTTGGCTGCTAGCCTGTCGTATGTTTTGGTTTCACATGGTTTAAAGGTTGTTCCTTTGAGGTTGATGTCGGTTTACTGGGGGTTTAAGTGTACCTTTGACTCCCAATTTTTGACCGAGGCGAACATTTTGCTATATAAACATAAAGCTGATGTCGAACAATAGGAAACAGTGATGCGTCCCATTATTTGCTGAGGGTGCGACCGGATATCCGGCTCCGGTGTACTATCCGGCAAAATACTCGCGCATCCGGTTCCGGTATCCGGTATAAACCTACTGGATACCGGATTTCGGTGATGATTTCGTAAATGTCAAATTATTGCAAATTATGTTGTGAGATGTTACGTTTTCAGTCCCATTACATGTAAGTATACAGTAGTCCAACAGAACCGATTAAGTATTTGAGCATACTTTGATTGTCCGAACATGGTTTGGTTAGTAACGTGGCGATTATGGTGGGAATTTGTAACGTATACAGTATTTTGCTGTGATTTTTCAAGTGTTAGGACTCGCTGTTTATGTAAACGCAATATTCCGTTTACTAAAGATAAATTAACATTTACTGACGCATTAAATTGCTAAAAATTGATTTATTAAAAAACACACTATCCGGTTAACATCCGGTGCCGGTTCCGGTACAAAAATTACTATCCGGTTCCGGTATCCGGTTTTTTGCGATCCGGTCGCACCCTGATATATATACAATATATATACAATATATATTATTGAGCGAAGCGATATCCTGGGTGTTAACCTCGCATTGGGGTTTTAAAATTTTAAGCCGTTTAATAGCAACAGGCTAATTTGCATAATTAATTAAGCCTAAATTAGGACTTGCCACAATATTTCACTAATTATTACAGTTAGAAGCAATCTAATTTTAGCATTATAAGGTTTTGGGTGCGAGAAATCTGAGTAGACTGTTTACAAACCTCCAAAACCGATAATTGAGCAGGTAGCTAATAGATAATTTGCATATTAACATAGTTTATTAGCCTAAATTAGGACTTTTTCCAATATTTTAGTAATTATTAAGAATAAAAGCAATCTAAATTCAACACTAAAGCGTTTTTAGGTGCGAGGAATTTGAATAAATTGTCTACATACCCCCAAAACCGACAATTGAATAGTTAGCTAATAGCTAATTTGCATATTAGCTTAATTGACAAGACAAAATTAGGACTTTTTAAATTATTCCAAAAATTATTAGAGTGGCTGAAGGGTTTTTGGGTGCGAGGAATCTGAATAAATTGCTTACAAACCTCCAAAACCGATAAATGAATAGTTAGCTAACAACTAATTTGCATATTACCTTAATTGCTTACGTGCGTTCGAGCTTCGCTCAATAAATGTAGTCCCACTACGACTGGTGTATATATTTCGTCCAACTTGAAGGGCTAAAGACTGACCGGTATCACGACAATTCGTCACCCATCGTTATGCTTCAGCTTGCGTAGGTGTAGGATTTGGTTTACGTTTAGGAGTCAGCGTAGAGTTATTCATAGGCTGACACAGTTGGGCCATAAGTTGTCGAGGACGGATAGTTGTAGATTCGGAGAGACCATCGTGTGAGTAAACAATGTGGACCGTTACTTTGATCAAACGGGTCTCTGGTGCTATAAATCTACTTTAAGGTTCATTGAAGTGTTAATAATTTAATTTGCCGTCTTCGATTTAAATTGATTATATATATATATATATATATATATATATATATATATATATATATATATATATATATATATATATATATATATATATAATATATATATATATATTATATGTTATTGCATTGCTAAGACGCTTGTATCTTTCCTGAAGTATTGAATGTAAAATCATATGGCAGATGGTGTTGGCTTAAGCTTGGTTTTGCGTACTCCATGGTAAAACGCTTAGACGTTTGGGACACATTAGGTTTCAAGGTTGTTGGCAAAATACAGCGATGGGTACTGGCTTGGTTTTCACCCGCATAAATTTCCGCCTCGTCCCCCCACGTAACGAACCTGAGTCGAAGCGTAAGCGTGAGAATAAGTTAAAGCTTAAGCTTAAGCCTGAGAATAAGCGTAAGCCTAAACGTAAGCCTGAGAATAAGTGAAGAAACACACTACCGGTTACTAAATTTGGACTACGAATAAACCCGACAGAGCTAATATTCTACGGATAGGTCAATGATAGCATGGCGTATCAGGATTTTGGAAAGGGTGTGGCGGTGTATAAAAAATTTCAAAGACGGCTCTTGTGTTCCGAAATGGTGCCATGTACAACCCTTGAAAATCTCAAAGGGGGTTGACGCTTGAACCGCACCGCCACCCCCCAGACTACTTTATTGAATGATGGATGCTTGCGGTAAAATATTTGTGCGTGTTTAAATTCTATCATTTCTGTAACGTTGACCATTCAAAGATGAAAATGGTACCGTTGAACTCAGCTCGTCGAGATTTGTAGAATAGACCATTTTTCACTAATTCGACGGGTTTTAGAGTCCGCGATATTCGCCCTGTATTTATTTATTTGAAAAGTCGAGGTTTTGGTGTGGTTTTTACATATCGGGTTTATTTTAAGGAATGGTTAATATTTCGTACAGCTTCTGTATCTTATTTGGTTCGTTCGTAATGTGTGTGTAGAGGCTGTGTATAGAGTGCAAATCATCATTGTAAGCAGGGCGCATTTGGTTTTTGGTAAATTTTTGATGTCGGTTTGAGGCTTATGAGAGTCAAACGGGTGACCTTTGCGGTATGTTTTTTTGTTGGTTTTGATATTCTCACTTTTGTGGGGTTGAGTATAGTTGCAGTGGCCAATGTATATATAGAACAGGGTCGGAACAGTAGTATATAAGCATATTCATAAGCCTGAGCCTAAGTCTAAGCGTAAGAATGAGCCTAAGCCTAAGCCTAAGCCATAAAATAGTATAAACGTCAAGCTTACTCTATTATAGTTCCGCCGGGAAACGTTCCGGCCGTATTCGATACATGGGCCGTTGCAGTGAACACGTTTTTGCCTGTGGGACGTTTTTGCGACTACGATATTTGGTTTCGT